>JACXGM010029901.1:0-13492 GCA_016801145.1 Umbra pygmaea
AAGGGGGTCAAACACACTATTAGTATGGTGTTCCTAATAATCCTTTAGGTGAGTGTACATGTATAGAATATATATACTATTATAATATATTTCATTGCTCTGTGCCATCTTTTACAATTTACGTTGATGCATTGTAGTGGAGAAACCATTTGTAAAATAAAATAATTATATTGTCTCAATGGTTACGTGTGAACCATGTGCTTTTAAATGACCTTCATGCTCTTATAAATGACCTTCCTTTCCTAATTTAATTTGACTTGTCAGATTAGCATACACACCTGCAGATGACAGATGTGGAAGGAATTACACGATGGTTCCATTTGTCTTGATTCCTTTTTGTATTCTGTTCTAAATGTCATTGTTCATTATTGTTACATGCAATGGTGAGTTTGTGTGGTTGCACTGTTTGTTTGTTGAAGTGTATGCATTCCATGTTTGCAGTACTGTTTTGGCTGTGATTGTCAACATTTATTTAACATTGTAGTATCTCTTTTGGTGTTTTTGGAATAAAGATGAAACATGGTATACTAATTGTGTGCCTGGTTCCTCCTTTACCGTGCCCTATTACAGTCTCATGTCAACACATTGGTGTTGAATGCAAATTGTGTATTATTACAACAACTACTTATAATATTATGATGACATATTTTTATGAACACTGCTTTAAAATATCAATTGTATTATTAATAAAAATAATGAGTTCCAAATTGAACCCTAACCCCCAAAATAAGGGTTCCCTGAAGAACCTTTCCAAACATTTCAAAGGATTTCCTCGATGAACCTTTTGGAACAGAAAAGGTTCCTCCACAGTGGCAGTGGTGAGGAACCCCAAAAGGTCTGTGGAGGCTCTCTTAATTCTAAGAGTGTATGAAACGAGAAAACAAATTAACAAGCTTTTAACAGGTTGCTGATTGATCAATTTGTAAACAGGATTCGAAAGCAGGAATCATACTTATGAAAAGTGTGTTTTCAGGTCATCTGTATTTTGTTTGGCCACCGTAAAACGAGAAACTAATTGATATTCAATTAACAAAAAGTCCCCTGACCATCCACCAGCCGCGGCTGTATACTGTTTTAAGACAGCTTATTTAAACTGCATTTAAATGTAACAACATTTAAGTTTAACAGACATTGATTTGTTTTATATTACAGGTCTGAATAAAACAAATAAATAACAACATTAATTTTACCAGGGAATTGAACCCAGGTTTCTTGCATGTAAGACTGCGTTCAGTCCGTGAAGCCATTCAGACGTTAACGGTTTTGTGCCCTGATAATGTGCTGTTGTACGCAGTAACAATCTCTGGGTTCAACAAACAATCTCTGGGTTCAACAAAGAAGACTGACCAATTAGAGTACTTTTCTTGCCATGAAACATTTTTATAGTAACTGTTTAACTGAAAAATATCAGGTAGGTACTTTAGGACAATCAGCATTTCGCTGATTTGGGTTCGGGTTGAGAAGACAGAATATGAAAAACATTTCCCGAGAAAATTCTATATTTATTACCACAACGTACTGGAGTAGAATACAAATTTAAAGTAAAAAAAGCAAGGTAGATGGGACAGTTATTTGGAACGGCATTTAAATGGAACAACATTTAAGTTTAACAGACATTGATTTTAACTGTAATGATTTATATACATATGGTATAGTAAAGAATTTGGTTACGTACAATCACATTTGTTTTATGTTACAGCTATGAATTAAAATAAATAATAACAGAGGGACTTGAACCTGGATCTCTAGTGTGTAAGATGGCATTCAGCCTGCAAAGCCATTTAAACATTAAGCAATTAGCATAGATATCAAATGTAAACTCTTTAAGGTTTTTGTGCACTGACAACCTATTTTTGAGGTAAAAGGGTAAGTTTAGATGGAACAATTATTTGGCAGGACTGTAGTTAATATGTTACAGAACAAATGGTACATTTAACTTCACAATTGATTGGTTTTAATGATATTGTGCTGTTGTACAGTATGCAAGACATTAGATTAGGATGAAGCTTTGAATGACATTTTTGATGTGCTCCCCGGAGCCACCTGGTGGCCATTAATTGTATTTGTCATTTAAAACTGGCACACCGAATCATACCTCGGCACAGCCCCTCCCCTTCGTACCCAAGTTAGACCAGTTACATCTGTAGCTTATTTGATGGTATTATAAGCCCTTTACCAAAATGTGGCCCATTTTAGCTGACTTCACCGTACAGTACCGTATTTTAGTGCATAAAGCATGAACCCAATATTAACGTGCCCCCTTGTACATCGCGCAGAAATCTTGTTTTGTGTCAAACAATATCAGCATTACTCTTACAAAGAGCGCATTATTTTTGACACGTAGTCGCCCCTTGCCCAGACCTGCATTGATGGGCACTCAGCTTGTCCTTGTGTTGCAAATGTTTAAAACCCAACACAAATGTTAAACACCCAAACCTCACGTGCTGATTATATAAAACCAGCTATTGCCAAAGTGGAGTACCCGCATTAACGTTAGTGCGTACACGGAAAAATTGTTGTTCAATGTATATTTCAATATTCAAAAATGCCTATACTTTTTTTCTTGTCTGAATAGCCCAGTCTTACTGGTGAAAAAAATCATTAACTAGTGTCTGTATATATTATCAAGCTTGCGTTGAAAATATCCTACATATGTACATACAAAGATAATTTAGGAGGCGCATATGCAAAAAAAGTGGGATTAATCAAATGATCCTATGACTGTTTTATGCACACCGGTAAATCCCAATTGATAAATCCCACTTGTTCTTAGCGTCAGTGCTGGTGCACAGTCTCTATGATTTGCTTATCAACACACCCCTAATTACCTGCGAGAAACATAAGACACAATGAGGTTCATTAAATGTACGACACAATCCAATTTTCCGAGCTTGACAGGTGCCAGTGTAAAATGATGAGCGCATGTTTGTTACTCGCTTCCCCAGTAAAAAGTAAAACTCTGCTAAAGATAAAAGTGTATTGCATTAAGAAATATGCTGTCCTTCAAACTAATATTTTCAACAAACAATAATAGGCATCTAATCAGTAATATTGTCATAATTTAGCCAAAATAAATGCCATGATATTTGTCCTGCTGAATAAATTGGATTCCAACATCATTCAATCATATTTAGAATTATATTTTCCTCTTATTATCACCGGTTAATTAAGTGGAATGCTGTTTTATTTATATAGCCTACTGTACTATTCTTCGGGTGGGCGTTTATGTAAATCTGGGTGCCATCTACAGTATTCACCTGACCGCTTTTAGGAAGGCATATATGTAACGTAATGTAAACAAACTTATTATGATTCCGACCCTTTGAGCAATGTGCGCAATAGTGTATGGAAAAAGTATGACACATCCATACACTCATACTGTATGATCATACTGAATAGTGCCCCTAGCATTAACCCAATGAGTTTTTTACTATAAAATATGTTTATTGTATTTTTTAAGTGTAAACGAAGTCTGCTGAGCCACTAGCTTTGTTAAAGGGTTTAGCCTATACTGGTCGAATTCCAATGGTCTATAATAATTCAACAATGGTTTTGTCATGGTTTGAGCAGACCAAGATTTCATTTCTGATCTTGTACAGTGTTTTCACTTGTTATTTCTTATAGCAGAGTGCCATCTGTTGACCATAAGTAATATTGAAATTTATTGTTTAGACGTAACTGCATACTTCCTGTTCTATCGGGAGAAACACAAGAGAAGTTAACTTGAAAGGTTGTTTTTGTTGTTATCTAGGGACGGGCTGTTACCTTTTTGCATTTGCTTAATTGCTATTTCGTTTTACCTCCACGAAGGCAATGCCCGTAAGTATAAACTGTTCTACATAAATATTTGTTTGTACAAAATTTATGAGAAATGTCTAAGATATGTTTAAGTTAATGAAATCCTTAGTCCTTTAAAATGGCGGTAAGGGTTACATGTGTGTCTCTGGCAAATGCATGTTATAGCATATTGTATGAGACAAATAGACTGAAAAACAGCTTTATTTGTATTCACAGTTTTACAGCATAAATAAAGGAAAGGAGAGAAAGAATGAAGATTTCTTGCATCAGCGTTCTTTGTTTGTCCTAGCCTGACGGTTGTAAACTTGCTGGATAGCTAAGTAGCTATACACTTAGTGAGGCTAGTATAGGTTAACACGTCTATAATGAAACAAGTGACAGTAGTTTAAATGATTATCTTGTCTCTAAAACAGCAACATGTATTTTTTTAGGTCAAAATGAAGTCTGTTGTGCATATAGCAAATCGTTCAACTTAAGAATAATACGGGCAGGTGAATACCATGCTACAATTAATGAATTTTATATTTGTTCCCGGTTTTCAGGAAATAAAACACTTTAGTATTTATACCTGCAGTTACATTGTAAGTCTAAGGATTTGACCAACTGGTATATTCTGTATGAGGTGTCTATGAGTATTATTGTCTGTCCGTAAAAGTGTGTTATACGCTGCGGCTTGAGTTAGATGGTATAGTTTCCAAAATATCAACGTTTTTATAAATGGTAATGTATAAAGTCGATATCCTTTCTAGATCTCTCTTTCTGCTGTATATTTTAAATTCAGATCTGATGAGTTAAGAGAGAAACTCTGTGAGGAGAATATGTGCCATTTCATATAGGATATAATCTATAGGCTACATATTTTCCAAAGAACAACATGGTGGTGATATGGAGTTTTTTAAATATAGCTAATGTAACACATGCAATCCCCCCCAGCCATGGGTTGTCTGAGCCCAGAGAGTTTTGAAAGTCTGGTGACGTGCCTGGTTTTCTGTATTGGCATTAGACAATAAATCAGATCGAATTAATTCATTCATAATACCTGCATCAATTATTACATTAAACGTGTCTTTTTGATGCTACAGGTGCAGCTTAATCTATTTAATTTAGAAAACGCAAAACAAGCAGCAGTTGTTGTTTGATTATTGGACTGGAGGAGTAGCTACTTATAACAAAATTATATTAAAATTATGACACAATTGAACTAGACTATTAAAAGGAATTGTGACGGATTGTTTGAACTGCACATCATTACGGTTTTGAGCATCTCCCATACTGTTTTTTAAATATGAATATGTTTTCAATCACTTCAGGCAAGAGAAAGGGAAGGTTGGCCACCATTCTAACGATAGGAGAGCTACATTTATTCCTGGGGGTGATAAATATCTGTCCAATAAAATTATAAATTGTTTTCAAAAACATGAAAGATTTGGGAGGTAATTATATAAGCTTATATGTGCTGTATTAGTGAGTATCCTATGTGATCCAACTGTATATGATTTTTCTTCCTTTTTTTAATTAATTGTACTTTAGCGTTACATAAGGTAATTGTCCAGTTTGTAGTTTGATTTGCCTACTGGAGGTTTTTTCTCAAGTACTCAATAAAAACAAACCATTACATTTTATCTGGTTGGATGCCAATTAGCCTATTTGATATTTGACATTATGTTGATATTTATCCAGACACTAGTTGGTGATTATTTTTGCCAATGTTACTGGACTATTCAGATATGAAAACATCACTTTAATAACGTATTGGCACGTTTGACTATTGAAGTACTTGTTGAATCACAATTTATTTTGTATCCCACTTTTAGAGATATCTGGTCTATAACAACAGTACAGAACAAAAATAATGACTGTTGTTATCTTGTGTAAAAACCATTCTATATAGCGCGCCTCTGAATATAGTGAGCAGGGGGGGTGCACCGTTTGTAAAATAACAATAATCACTGTTAACGTATGATTACAATTACAATATACAATTTGAATGCATCCTCTCAGAAAAAAAAAATATTTGGCCTTCCCAGGACTAGAACTTGCAACTCACTATACTGAAAATTTTAAGTAATCACAACCGATCACAAACGACCGCCACACCAAAGCAACTATTTGGATATATGTGAAAAAAAACTAATTATCTTTACAGTGAGTGGCTTTCAGAGGTTACAGTATACCAGGCACATGCACAGGTAGGGCTCAACCTGTGCAGAGCACATGCCCTTTTTATCCAAAGTGCCCTTTTTTTGGGTGGTGGTGTTTTTTTCGTCTTCAATAAATCAATGCTATTGGTCACCATTTACGTTTTTCTGTTTGTTTTACAAATATTTAGCCAATTTAATTTCTTAAAAAGAGCTTGTGTAAATCTTGTTCGCTCCTAAAACTGTCAGTAAACCTGATAACTCCGCCCCCTCTATCTTGACTGAAAGCATTACGGTTCCGCAGCAACCGCACATCAGCAGGCAGCTGATCGAAGTTTTGCAAAGGTAAACAAAGATCTTGATGTTTGAATAAGTTCTAAACACTATGTCTATAAAGGCAATATTTTACTTATTGAATGTCTGACTGAGACATGTGGGACGAGGGATGTCTAGCATTTGCCACCTTATTGCCAATATACAGCCTACTCTTAAATAGCCTTTGCATACACATTTCATCTTTTGTAAATTGCGATTTTGGCCAAATGTATTTTACAACAGGAAAAACTAGGCACCCATATAGCTACAACAAACTAGTTTGTAAACTGTTGATTAAAATGTAATGTGATGCCGCCGGTGCCGTTTTAAATACACATTTGCTGGTCTAAAAACCGTAACTGTATTTTCGTTTGACCTTTGTAAAAAAGTAATGCAACAACATATCATTTGTTTTTACCATCGGGAAATCATAAGCGCAGGTGTGCCCCCACGCTGTTTCGTAATGGTACTTACACAAAGCGACAATGATATTCGTCATATGTAACATATTTCTTTTTTGATTTGTGATGGCTGATACGCTTAATTTATTAAAGTGTTATTTAATTTAAGAAAGGTATTCTACTGTGTATAATAATACAATTACATTGATTTAATATCAGTCTATGTCCCAAAACAAAATATATGCCTATGAGGTATCAAAAGTGCAATCTCCAGTTTTTTTGTAAGTGGTCTAGCACCACCCAGCGACAAGTAAAGACCATTTATTGGCAACTAAATGTACTGATTGTTGACGCGGTATGAACAGCACCACTTTATCGAGTGACTTCTGTACCTAAACAGTGATCAGTAAATTGAAATTCCTATGGTCAATTATTATTTACGAACTCCCTTTACCTAGTCTTAGGATTTAATTAAGAACTTCCCAAGAGTCAGCCATTTACTTTTACTTTGTAGCCTAGACTACTTTGTAAAACTCTGAACATTTTGGACAAAAAATGCAAGCTCAATGGAGATTTCCATTCAACTTAATTATTTAGTCCAGGAGTAGGAGTAATCTGTTTCTACGAAACCGACCCTTTATGTATTAGAGCAATATTAACACATTAATTGTGTTGTCGCTTACTTGTGTTTTTAAGAGTGTGCTGATTTGTCTATGTGTCATTGGGGATTAGGCATAGAACTTTGAGATTGTGAAATGTTGTTTGTTTTCTCCTATTGAACCAACACTCATGGCTCGGAAATATAAATATATATTTTTTTCATATTTAAAAACATCCAAATATCTTTGTTATTCCGCAAAAAATGAACGTTTAACTATTCAAGATGCCATTTATTGATATTTACAAAATAGTTTTGTTTTTACACTCTAGCGACAAGTATACATAGATGTAGGGGGCGGTTCACGTATGCAGTTACTTTTTTATAGTGCTTAAACTGTGTTTCTACACTTCTTATTGTAGTATTAGGATGCCTGTTCATATATTCACTGGTTCTGCTATGGAGCTTATCCCATGTTGAGGGAGGAGAGAGATATCGGTTCATGTGCACTGGAGCTATACTAATGTTTGCCTGCTGTCTCCATTCAATGTTGAAGGGAGGCTTGGGGCTGGGGTGGGGGGTTCTTTATGTCTGTTGTCTTTGTTGTTTTGGGACCATTTCTCTGTATGTTATGTTTGTTTTGCCTTAGACCTTTACAGGTCTACAGGCTGGATCTACAGTCCTACAACCTGGGCCTCCAGTTCTAGAGGCCTGGTCTACAGTCTTAAAACTCAGGTCTCCAGTCCTATAGGCCAGGCCTCCAGTCCTATAGTCAGAGACCCTAGTTCTCCAGTCAGGGCCCCAAGTCCAGTGCTTTGTGAGGACCTATCTCTGCTGCAACTAAGTGAGGAGCTGCCTCCTTCTCCACCACCAGAGCTATTCAAGGATCTACTTCCACTGCAGTTGAGTGACCGGCAATTTCCACCAACTGCGGAACAGCTGCGGATCCGCTCCGGAATGGCGGCGGAGTCAATAGGTTTCCATTAAAGTCAATGTTTGTATTTTCACTGACTGCGGAACGGCTGTGTTCCAACTCCGTCCCAGCTCCGGCGATCCCCAGCCCTGCGGAGCAGATACGCAGAGCTTCTATTTCTGCCGGATGCCGGAGAGCTCCGCAGCAACTCAGTACAGTATATATGCTGTTATATCGCGCGATCATACATGAATTCACGAGGGTCCTCGTATAGTCACTGTCAGCCGTTCCGCAACCAATACGGACCTGGTGGGTATTGAATGATGGCGGAGCACGGAGCCGACACGCAGCGGAGCCGATCTGCAGCGGTTCCGCAGTTATTGGAAATCCCGGGTGAGGAGCTGCCTCCTCCACCACTACCAGAGCTATTCGAGGACCTACTTCCACTGCAGTTGAGTGAGGAGCTGCCGCTTCCAGTACCTATGGCCTCCAAAGCCCCCTGCTGCCCCGCCACCAGACTTCCCTGCTGCCATGCAACCAGTGCATGTAGAAAGGGAATAAAAGATTACCATTAATATGCACTTATGCAATTAATACATAAATAATTGGTATATTTCCTTTTCCCTTGGGGCAATGTACTGAGTTATAAGATAAATAATAGCTTAATGAAAAGTGTGGAGAATGATCTTATTGATCTTAATTGCCTCGTAGATATTTAATATCCATAAATCTGACTCAATGCGTTTATGTGTTAGCTGAGCAAGTTTAACCAGAGCCTTGCGGGCGTGAACTTGGAAGCCGCTAGGTAGCTAGCCTAGACGATCCGAGCCACACTAAATATGTAATATGTACGGACTGCCTGTCCTCACGGATTCGCCTGCTACCGCCGTGTGAGATCTATGGTGTATCGGCTCGCCCCTATGAGCGGAAATGCCTCCGGAGGCTGAACCGAATAATAGAGGTGAGGGATAAGGAATGCCCAGGGGTGGGCTGAACTTTTCTCCCCAGCCAAATTGCCACACAGAAATCCCTTCTTGAGCCGGCTGAAGGGCCCTGCTGCTGGTAGTTATCGTCTCAGTGATTACACGGAAGGCCTGGAACAGTTTGCTAGCATAGCATGTGTGTGTGTCATAAATGAACAGAATACTAGTGAATGTAGTTAACAGGGTAGCGATCAACACCCGAAATCTCCACCGGAGATTTACTGGGAAATAACTGAGGAAGACTCAGACAGAACTCGGTATAAAATCCAATAACATTTAATTCCAGTTAAAGAGCATAAGAAATACAACACTTCAACCGGACAATGAAATACAAGTTACATACCTAAAATAGTTCACGTTCTGAAATCCTTCGGCCTACCAAAAATTACCATTATCCTAGCAATCTAATCTCACAGCTAGGGCAAAATCTTGCCCGGAGAATCGTTTATGATTTGAACTCAACTAGCTTGACTAACAACCAAGCAATTTATCCTTCCTGCTCAGGTGACCCCCCACTCTCCCCCCATTGTATTCCAAATGGTGATCACTTCACTTGGCCGGGGTTAGAACAAACCCCCACATTACATAATTCTATTTTTATTTTTTTATTTATTTAACCTTTATTTAACCAGGTAAATTGACTAAGAACAATTTCTTATTTACAGCAACGACCTGGGAGCAATTAGGGTAAAGTGTCTTGCCCAAGGACACAACGACATTTGGCTCAGTCGGGAATCGAACTGGCAACCTTCTGACTACAAGTCTGACTCCCTACCCACTGAGCCATCTGCGCCCCAAATTATGTCTTGCTGGCGCTTGCCTTAGTCGAAACAATAGAACAGTGTTATACCATTTAAATATCTTCCAGAGGGGAAAGCTGGCATTTGTCTTCTCCCAGTAACCCCGTGGAGAAACCTATAACCTGTGCAATGGCGTGTCTCTACTCGTAATCCTGTGGAGAAAACATACGACCTGCCTTCACTCTTGGGCTTGTCCGTCGTGCTCCACCATGAATCTTAATTCACCCCAGGAAATCCTTTGTTAGATGACGTGTGATGGGAAGCTAGCTGTTGAATGAGTCATTATTTGGTCCTGTAAACATTAATTTCCCACTACATGCCCCTCTTCCCTGCCAGTTCTTTGTAGCTGCTGGAGCTGCTCCTTAGAGGGGGGTACTGTCACAGTTTCCTGTCACTCTGTTTTGTTATGTGTTTGTACTCCACTACTGGTTTTCTCATTCCCCTGGACATCTACTCACCTTCATATATGGACTTCCCATGCTTGTTAGATCTTGTTCCATTACTCACACCTGGTTTCCTTTAGTCATTAGTGTCTGTATATTTTTTACAATTGTGTACTTCTTCTGGGTCATTCATTGTGTGTGTTCCTGTCTGATATCTTGTTACAAGTTTCTGCCTTGTGAGTAGTTTGTTAAGTCAAGATTTTTAATGTTATGTCTACCAACTGTGTTTTGTAAATACCAGTTTCTAGCATTCTGTCATGTTGGAGTTACTACTGCAAGTGCACTGTATCTAAGAATCTATGTTCTTGCATTTTTTGTTTTGTAGTTACATTTCAAGTGTATGGAGTTCTAATAAAGTCACTCTTATGGAGATATGCACCCGCCTCTTGCCTACTACTACTATAAGCCATGACACCCAAATATAAAATAAATAATATAACAAGCTGTAAACAGTGACAAAAAGAACCAGATTTTGTGACGTGCAACCCATTCATCTTTCATTATGGTTGCCTTCACCCAGTTTCTTTCCTTCCAATCCCATTTCTGTTTCAGTTAATTAGGTTTCTTCAATTTCCATTAACTCATTATGCCATTGATAATTAATTCCTGTTTATCTTTTATTCAACATGGACTAGTCATTAAGCCAGCAGCATAGCACCATATATTCCACTGCTGGTATGCTTCTAAATCTAAGCAGGGTTTGGCCTGGTCAGTCCAAGGATTGGAGACCAATGCTGCTTGAAGTTGTGTTGGAGGGCCAGTAGGGGGCACTCTTCCCTCTGGTCTAAAGAGCATTCCCAATACCCCAGGGCAGTGACAGAGACATCCACCCTGTGTAGAGTGTTGTCTTTTGGGACATTAAATGTGTGTCCTTACTCTCTGTGATCACTAAAGATCCCATGGCATCATAAGAGTAGGGGTGTTAACCCCAGTGTCATGGATACATTTCCAATCTGGCCATCATACCATCATGGCAACCTAATCATCCCCATCTTGTCACCAGGTCATTTCTGCAAATGAGAATATGTTCTTAGTCAACTTGCCTGGTAAAGGTACAACTAAAAAAGAAAATATAAAAAAACTATATGCCTAGGATTTTATTTGAAAAATGGTCTATAAAATACTATATTACTTAAAAATACTTTAAATAGTCATTTATAATTCTCTGTAACAATGTATTTTTTGGCAAATTCAACTTTTGTAAAAGTAAAAATTGCTCTTTTCTACTGACACACTAATGCTGAAGCCAAAAAAATAAACATTAATGATTACATTTTTGTAATGTCCTAAGACATTACACAAATCAGGATAGGGAATGGCCCTTGGAGAACTGCCCTGGTGTGTATTTAAGTCTTATGGCACACATTTAATTCACCATGACAGTTAGTTTAACAAAGCATTATTTGGAAAACAAATACTGCAATGGAACATCTGATCATTACTTGATAGTGTGCTGACATGCAAACTCTATTAAGCTGTCCTACGATATGCAAAATTATATGATTTTACAATGATTACATATTCACTTCCCCAGCTGGCTGGCTCTGCACATCTCCATTTGTCATTGACTATTGTGTCCAATTATATGATTAGCTTTGAACACTCCAGCACTTCGAGAGCTTGTGTGTTCTACTGCACAATTCGCACACAGTCATTACAACATGTATTCACAAATTTCAAATAACAAAACAGATGGCCACTGCGGCCGGCGCTTGATTTATTTTTCCACACCAGCAATGTAAAAAACATATTTTCACTAAGCTCTGCTTAATGCTGACTGTTTTTTTCCCCCCAAGCCGAGCAGCTGGCTGTCGCACTAATAGATCAGCTTGAAATGAAAGACAATCTTGTTTTCATTAATTTCTAAAAAAAGCACTTGTTGTGAAGATTCTGAATTACTGAGAGAAAAGCTTACACATAATTCATCACAGAGGCCTCGACAGGAAGCATAATTGTTTTTAATGTCAGTTGTCTGTTAAGAATAGCAAGGCAGTGGGAAGCTTCTCTTTGACGAGGAACAGGTGGGACAGATGAACAAACTTCTAGAATGTTTTCAGACTTTTGACTAATAGTCTATATATTTGTACTGTGCTTAAAGGTGTAAAAGCAGTTAATATATTTTCCCAGATAATAATAACTAATTATTAGTAATGTCACTCAACCATTTTGTTTTTATAATTTTGTTCATTTCCATTGACTATTGTTATGGGTTGGAGTAAGAAGCCCAGTGCTGGCCAACCATCATTGAGTGCAACTCATTGCACTCAATATACAAGCAAGAAAGTAAAGTAAAACATTTAAAAGCTTTAAAATTTGAATAAATGTTGATATTTTTTAACAGATGTTAGCAATTGAAAGCTTGGTGTGACTCCTCCCAATTTCTCATTTCAACAACTCAATATCAAGTGGGGAATGGTCAAAAATCAATCACACGCTTCCTACAAGCACGCATCACTAGACTGGTCGAATCTTATCACAAAGCTTATTTAATATGTAAGCCTAGTTCATACACATTTGGGGAGGCTTTACATTCATCAACTATACAACCATGATTGAACTGAGCTACCAAACCTACCTCACTCACTAGAGCGCAACCTCCATATGTGCCACTGTATCCACCCGTCCAACCTGGGCAGCACTGTACACAATTTATACCGCCTCACGCTGGTCATAAGGGCATTGTCGGAATGTTGTGACTATGATATGAACCCTGGCAATCGTAACACAGTTTATGAGGTAGGAACTTAGACCACTGCACAATGTGGAGGCCCTCCAATTGAAAACATTCAACCTTTTGCTAGCTTTGGGATTCCTCTACACTGTTAGCAATTTTTGTAATTTCGTCAGTAACTTACTGTAATTTCCAGAGTATCATACTGTAAGTAATACATACAGTAGACTACGGTAAAAAGTAAAAACATTTAGCAATTGTTGTAATTTTATCAGTAAACTACTGTAATTCCAAAAGTTTCCTACTGTAATTACTAAATACAGTAGACTACTGTTAATTGATTTAACTATTTGTAATTTCTGTAGTTTTATCAGTAAGTTACTGTAATTTCAACAGTGTCATATTTTAATTACTACGGTGTATTGCATTGTA
>JACXGM010029902.1:0-13491 GCA_016801145.1 Umbra pygmaea
CTAGGAGGACCCTAGGAACATGTGACAGGACCAAGTGGCCTGATGACTCCTTCCTGTCCCCTTCCCGTGCCTGGCCCGCTGCTGTGCTGGATCCCATGTCACTGCGTTTGATGTCCCCTTCCCGTGCCTGGCCCGCTGCTGTGCTGGATCCCATGTCACTGCGTTTGATGATCCCGTTTCCACCCGATGACGCCAGCTTACATCCCCAGGCGGCTTGCTGGACAATAATTGAACACGGATTGACCTTATTACAATGGGCTGTGTACCTTCAGATCCCCCACCCGTTACAGCCAGAAGAGGACTGGCCACCCCCTTGAGTCTGGCCTCTCTTTAGGTTTCTTCCTAGGTCCCTCCTACTAGGGAGTTTTTCCTAGCCACTGTGCATCACTTGTGTTGCTTGCTTTTGGGGGTCTCGGGCCGGGTGTCTGTCAAAGCACTTTGTGACAACTGCTGTTGTAAAAAAGGCTTTATAAAATAAATTTGATTGATTGATTGATTGATTGATTGTTAATCCACATTGTATTGACAACTAAACAATAGTTCCTATGTGTATGTGTCAAGCTCCTTGTAGAGCACAGCAAGTCAAGACAACTTCCTTCACTCTCTCGGGCCGAAGGTTGATGGTAGTCAGAAAAACTAAAAAACAATAGGTAAGTATGCAAAAGTCATTTTCCACAACCCTCCAAGCATGTTAAAGCCTGAATTTGAAGATCCTTTTGGAGTCTTCTATATTCCTGGATATGGCTTCATGATGTAAGGTCTCAGAGGGAATCCCTCATCAGCAACAATGGTGTACGGTGCTAGACAGTGCCTGGAAGAGGTGCAGCAGGGATGTTGGGCATCCTCTTCGCCAGGGCATCCTGTAAAGAGCATCCTCCAAACACTCCACAATCCAAACCGGTCTATTGTATCCAACGTCGACATACAGGAACCTGTCCAACAGAACCATCAACACAATGGAAAAGTTATGCTTGTATTGCAGTGTGAATGTGTGAGATCGCTACACACGAGTAACTAGTTGCTACTTTCAACAGAGGTGCTAAATGCTTTTGCGACGGATCGCTAACAATCACTGTGTTGTGTAGCCGGCATAAAGTCCACTAACATGCTTCATAGTAGGTATGGTGTATTTAGGGTGGTGTGCTATGTTTTGTTTTTGCCAAACATAACGCTTTGTACTTCAGTCCAAAAAATGTCAATTGTGGTCTCATCTGACCATACAACCTTTTGCCACATGGCATTAGGATATTTCAAGTTTTTGCAAAGTGCAAATTAGACTCCGCATGGCACTTTTTCAGAAGAGGTATCTCGCTTTCCACACTTCAGACATCTTTGTGAAAAGCTTTTGAGATTGGTTGGTCTGTGCATGTGACAACAATCTCAGCCATAAGGAATTGTAAGTCCTTCAAAGTTGCCATTGGCCTCTTGGTAGCTTCCCTGATCAATATCCTCCTTGCTCGGACATCCAGTTTGGAGGGACGGCCCAATCTAGGTGTTGGTGGTGCCATATGGTTTCCACTTCTTAGTAATGCTCTTAAAATTATTGAAGCCTTTTAAATGTTTTTATCCTTCTCCTAACTTGTGCTTTTCCACAAATGTGTTCCGGTGACCATTTGAAATCACTTTTACAACCATAGTGTATTATTTGCATTGCCTAGCACTACTAGTAATGGACTCATCATTAAACAGCCAGTTTTGTTATTAAGGAATTAAAACTACTACAATTGATGTCAGGTGGGGGGCAATTAGCATAACGTGTGTTCTGGGAAGTGATTGGTTGTACCTGAGCAAGTTTTTAATGGTAATTCTCTGGGGTTATCCAAACCAGGGCCCGTATTCATAAAGATTCTACGAATCATCTTAGAAAACTCCTAATTAAGCTTAAAAACTTTTATGTAGGACTCTTAGCTTAAGAGCGATTCCAGACCGATCTAAGAGCAACTCTGAGCAAGGAAAAGACAAAAACTGTCATCTTAGTGAGGAGGCGGGGTTGACCCCGTTGCTATGTATGACACAATATTTTGAAGACTGTGATTAGTTGGTTGTCCAATAAGGAAAAAACTGAGCGATTTTAAGTATTCCGTGAAACTGTCACAGATTTAGAAGTTATGGATCCGTGGCAGTTTCACCGAATTTTCGGCCATTCCGTGAAACTGCCACAGAGTTTGAAGTTAAGTGTCCGTGGTAGTATCACGTATTTCGGAGATCACGTTGAATAATTTGGATGTGGGTTCCATCAATTACTCCGACAACATGCTGCTATATTCATAAATGCAGTTTTTTATGCCTGCAAGGTGGGAATGTCCAGTGCAAAGGAAATAAACTGTGACACAATAAGAGGTTCTGAAAGTGCTGCAATTGTTTGTGTGATCACTCTGCTTACAGAAGGTTATGACAGACCCAAATCATCACTGCTACATTGTTCCATTTTCCCAATTGCCAAATATCTTAATGTAGTGATTACTTTAATTTCTGGCACTATGACATTTCTGCGCTGTGTCGGAGATGTTAGCGTGTCTCTAATAAGATCGGTCACAAACATGATCCCTTATTGACTCACTGTCATCCATTGTCTGCAACACATTTCTTCTCCCTCTTCGTAATTCCGCTGTTTTCTCCTCTACTGAAGGAACTCTTAAGCCTCCAAAGTCCTCGTCTGTACTCCTACCAATCTTGGCCTTAGGACCTCTTTTAAGAGTTAAGATGCTTTCTGAATTACTTTTTTCTTTACTAGGATTTTATTTTATTTAAAGAGTAAAAGTCCACATTTCTAAGAATTTTCTTAGAATTTTCTCACTAGGAGCTACTCTTTGCATTAAGATTCTTTATGAATAGGGGCCCAGGTATTTAGAAATTACATTTTTATAATTGTTCGGAAGCTTTGTATATGTTATTTTCACTTTGATTATAATGGTTATAATGTGTAAATAAATTAAATTTATTTAAATTTTCAAGATGTAATGTGACAAAATGTGAGGATTTGGACAGGTTATGATGATTATATATAGGCAATGTATACAGTCATAAGTTTGTATACCCTGGCAAAAATTGGGACATTTCAGCATTGATTTTGACAATTTGACTCTTCATGCAAAATCTCTGCTGTCTGTTATTTAGGGATAGAGATCATATGAAGCCATTCAGTTGTTTGGCTCCTTTGTAAATCATACTGATAACAGAAATCACCCACATGGCCCTGATCAAAAGTTTACATACCCTTGAATGTTTGTCCTTGTTACAGACTCACAATGTGACACATACAGGTTAAAATGGCAATTAAAGGTTCATTTCCCACAGTTGTGGCATTTTCAATTGCAATAATTGTCTGTTTAAAAGTATTGAATGAGTTTGTTAGCTATTCACATGGATGCACTTTGCAGGCTAGATACTGAGTCATTTGGAGCAATACCTGTCAAAATATCTGTGTAAAAGGTACTGGAACTGCATAAAGTTGGACATGGATATGCAAAGGTATCCAAAGCCTTGCAAATGCCAGTCAGTACTGTTCAATCACCTATTAAAGAAGTGGAATATTCTGGGATCTCTTGATACCAAGTCAAGATCAGATAGACCAAGAAAGATTTCCACCAAAACTGCCAGAAAAATTGTTTGGGATACAAAAAAAACCCACAAGTAACCTCAGGATACATACTGGCTGCTCTGGAAAAAGATAGTGTGATTGTTCCTGAAGGAGCACATTACAAAACTTGAAAAGAAAGAGCTGCATGGTCAAATTGCCAGGAAAAAGCCTTTACTACGCCAGTGCCACAAAAAAGCCAGGCTACAAAATGTCTGACAACACCTTGACATGCCTCACAGCTTCTAGCACACTGTAATTTGGAGATATGAGAACAAAATAGAGCTTTATGTTTACAACCATAAGCACTATGTTTGGAGAGGGGTCAACAAGTCCTATAGTAAAAGGAATACCATCCCCACTGGGGTATGTGAGCTCTAAAGGCACGGGGAACCTTGTTAAAATTGATGGTAAGATGAATGTAGCATGTTAATGATGAACTGAACTGAAAGAATCAATGTTGATAATGTGTTATTTATGACAATTAAAAATAATTAAACAAAAAAATAATCAAAAAATCAATACATCGCTTTTTTAAGCAACACCCAAAACTGCATTTGTTAGTATAGAACGCTGCCAATTGCTATGACGTCACTGGTATGGTAGGACCTGAGAAGGTGTACAGTACAGGCCACAGCTGCAGGACTTTACATACGAAAATGAGTTAGTTCAACGGCATAAAATACAAAGTAAATAGTAAATTGTGCATTTTAGGAAATAGAGACTGCTTATCGTGTGCATTTAGAGAAAATAGAAAAACATGGTTGATGTCCTGTGACTTTTAGAAAATCGAGGCAGATAAATGGAAAATGTGATTGGACGAATTCATCCAATGGGGTCGCTTGTTAAGTTACCTACACCGAGGATTTGTGAGTTTTGCTGTTTACTTTCGGCTAGTTCAGAGTTGGCAGACTTTTTCTTTGTGGTTGTTGATGGATATTGCAAGGATGGATATTGCACAGATACCTTTTTCTATGGAACTAGCAGCTATTTCTGCAAGTTGAACTCCCTCTGCATCACCTCTTACTATGGAACTAGCAGCAATTTCTGCGAGGTGAACTCACTCTGCATCACCTCTTACTATGGAACTAGCAGCTATTTCTGCGAGTTGAACTCTGCATCGACAACAATCTGCCCTGGGACGGTGAACAGCTAGCTTCAGGGTGAGTAGAAAGGGACATTGGATTCTGTTTACAGACCCGCAGTGGTTTAGATAGCAGCTAGCAAACGCATTATTATCGATCTATGTTATTGTCAGTCATGCTTAATTTATACAGTCTATGGTCGGAGTGCTAGATTGTATAGTTTGAAATGAGTGCTTCTAACTTTAGCTGATAGTAGCCCTTTCCCCTATGTTGGATCGTTTGGTACTGTATCTAGCTTGGTTTCGTGACGCAATTTCAATTAATGTGTCAGTCTCAAGTTTTGTTAAACGCTATAAAGCCTACACGTTAGGCATTATTTGTGCGTGTATGTGAATATGTACATGTTCTGTGTATGTGACAACAACGTTACATCCAAACCTTTGCTTAATAGACTTGCTAGCATTGCTGGATAACAGCTAAACTGTCCTCTGCCTGACTTGAGTTTTTCAGCGCCCATTCCCTGCGGCAGATAGTGACGGCGGTGTTACTTTCCATTGGTCTATCTGTCTGCCCTGTACTGTAGCCTGAAAAGCCAAACAATTATGAAATGTCCTCAGGCTTCATTCTTTTGGACTTAACCCTCACCAGTGACAACGTTGTGTTGAAAGTACAGTTCTCTAAATTGTCTGTTGTTAAAAGATGCTCGCTACCGACACAAAATTCAGAGGCTGTCGGAGGGCTAGCCAGTTTTAAGGCAGCTAGCCATGAATTGAGGGGCTGGTTTCCTTGTCAAAGGTAGCATGTGGACATTTATTTTAACCCCAGCTGCCTTAGCCCTATACCATTCATTACTGCAGCCAGGGGCAATACAGTATAAACCCCCCATAGGCCTGTTTCCTCAGTCATGTCAGTTAGCCTCAGACTCATTACCTGGTATGGCTGAGTAGCTTACCATACCAGTGATGTAGCCGATTTTTGAAATCCAAAATGGCGACACCCATGTAACAAAAACAACACTTTCAACATACCAGTTTATCCCTTTTAACAAATTTAGCCATTTTAATCATTGTACCAATGAGAAGAAAATAAAATGTCTGTTATATCACCTTTACATAAAATTCCAGTTCAGTTCATCTTTAACTGGTAGACAATTTGAATTATTCTGCATGACAGCTGTGCATGGGACACTCTTGGACTTTCCAGCATAACAATGATGCTAAGAACAAGGCCAAGTTGACCCTCCAGTGGTTGCAGCAGAAAAGGTGGTTCATGCAAGATGATCAAAGACTTTACATGGCCTCGAGGCATTTTTCCAAGACAAATGGCCAGCTATACCATCTGCAAGAATTTGGGGCTTCATAGACAACTATCACAAAATAATGCATGCTGTCATTGATGCTAAAGTAGGAAATACACCATATTGAGAACTAGTGGTATGCTATGCAGACCTTTGAACAGGGATCATGTATTTATTTTCTTTGTTGCCATGTTTTGTTTTATGATTGTGCCATTTTGTTATGACCTACGGTTGAATATGAAATTAAAACAAATAGTTTTTCCTGCTCATTCATGTTTTCTTTAAAAATGGTACATCTATTACCAATTTTCCAGCGATATGCAAATATTTGAGCACAACTTTTTTATATTATGTTTCATTCTAATCACATTTTAATTGTATGGTTAGTGATAGAGTTGGCGTCTATTTTCTTTAGCACATCCTTACATTTTATTTTAATCTGTAGTACTGTTTTTCATCTTGTCAAAAAGAGTTATGTTTACATTATTTGAAAAAAAATAGTGACACTTACAATACACTTTGAAAAACTTCAAGCTTTTTTTTACTGCTTGCATTGTTACTTCTTTGTGTTTTTAGGGTTTGGTGATATCTGCAATTTGATAGGCTTGGAAAATAATTTTAGCCAATGACAATTCCCTGATATCCGCATGTAAAATTTGGCCTAATCACTGAAGTGCTGTAGTATGTAATCAAATGTATCACTATGCCCCCCTGGGAAGCTGAACAAAATTAAAAACATGGCAGACAATTCCTCCCTCTTCAAATCTCAACACCAACTTCCAAATAGGACCATCGAAAAATCACCAGACATTCATAACATCGGGGCTCAGACGATGCATGTTTTAATTACTATGTTTACTAAGTTACTATGTTTAATGTGGGCTATTACATTATTTGTAACAGCAGCGCAAATAAAATTAAGTGCATATTTCTGATGACAAACCCTATATTAGGTTCAAGTACAAAACACAATCTATTTTATTTCTATATCATATGTTTTATTTTTTTATTGCGACTAAAATTAATCCTGCACTTTGACAGCGCACGACTGTGTCAAGTGAACAGTTTATAAAAGATTTAGGGATACACACAGACATTCTGTTATAATGGAGGTCGCAATGAGTTCATTTTTCCAAGGTAATGTACAGAACAATGGTGTAAGTTGCTGAAACCACATATGCAAACAACAACATGAGCAAACATTTTATTTATTAGTAGAAATTATTGTTTGCATTTATAGTCACATTCCTAATTAATTCATTTGGGCTTTTTCATGGTTATGTTGCTTTTGCCCCTAACTATGACAATCTATTCATGAGGCACTGGGAAGAGATTTATATTTATGATGTTTTAAAAAATAAAACCATATCACCATCATGTCGTCCTTTGAAAAATATATAGATGATATCCTATGGAATGGCACAGATATTCCCCTCACAGTGTTTCTCTCATAATGCAACAGATCAATTTTTTTTTACATTACCACTTATAATTCACTATGATATTTTGGAAACTACCATCTACATCAAGCTGCACAATATAAAACCATTTTACGCGCAGACAGTAATAATAATTCTAGACACCTTATACAAAATATACCAGTTGGTCAAATCCTTAGACTACAATGTAATTGCAGTACAGCAGTTACAACAAATACTGAAGTGTTTTACTATTCTATAAACAGGAATGATTACAAAATTAATCGTTTTATTAATTATAGCATGGTATTCTCCCACCCATGCTGTTATTATTAGGACAAATCAAAAATTATTTTTAGAAACCAAATTCGACTTTGCCTACAAGTTTCAAGTTTACTGTAACAACGCAGTACCATGTTAAGATGCATTGATGGATGGACGTACTTGCCAGCCTGCACAATTGAAACACAGTGCATTCAGAAGTCACCATTCACAAAGTACTTTGTCAACACACCTTGCAAATGTTGATTCCATCACTGTGTTTATGTCAGCTTGCAGAACACTGGGGGCTGACGAATAATAATCCGGGGCTGTAGCCCCGGAATCCCGGGTCTTGTGATGCCCCTTGTAATGACAGCACCTACATACATGGAAGTCTGCCCGTATTCATAACGTTTCGTTCCCAGACAAGATTGCACATTGTACAGTATGGCTAGTAGGCCGATTGATGTTGACAGTGGAGTCTGTATCAACTAAACATTTGAATTGCATAAACAAATGCATCACTAAAGCAGACTGGAAAACGAAGGCCATTTAAATTAAATGATACTGTACATAAGTGTTCAGACCTTGTTATAAATTATCTAAATTATCTGTTTAATAGGACCTACTTGATGAGTGGTGGGGGGTACGTTAATGTTAGACGATAACCGCATGCCTTGCAACCATTATCTTTAGCTAAAAATATGAAATTAAAACATACATTTTTACAAGTAAAATGTTGGCAACTGTTTTATATGCGCATTAACACACTCCAGAATGTGCGTTGCCAGAGAATAAACGCACACCTCCGCAGTGAAAGCCACACTGCTGAGTTGTGCGGTTATTCCCTGGCAACACACAGTCTGTCGTGTGCTAATGCTTACTTAATGAGTGACAGCTCATAGCAGCTCCAACAGTTGGGCCTGAACCATCACATGCAGGCTCAAGAGAGTAACTGTAAGATAGCACAGAGGACACGGTCTGTCTGACTGGCCCTGGCTCAGTCAATGAAGAGGAGTCCAGCATAATTGAGACAAAATTTGTGAGATTTTACAATGTAGTAATTTATTTCTCTTTTTTGCACACTTCAGTAATGTTTTTTAATGAGGAATATAGATTTTGTTTTCATAAAAAAATCAAGGATATAATGGAAACAAGCACATTCATTTGGAATGTTAGGTTGAAACAAAGCAAGGTGCAGTGCCTCAGGTCCATTGTTTTACATTAGCATTTTCTTACACTATGGACAACTGGGTATTAAGGGAGTCTCAAAGCTGCCCAGCATGACAAACTTGGCTGGAGGGAGAGCAGAGTACTAAGTATGCTACAGAAGAAAAGGGATACTGTGGCACCCACACCCACAAAAAAGAAAGCTAGCAGGTTCCTGGAAACTTCTGGAGGCAGCCTGCAGAGCCAGCCACACCATATGCAGCTGCCTCTTAACGGGAGCTCATCAGGGGGAGTACTGTGTAAAAAGGACCCAGTAGAGCATCTCAGGGCAGAAGTGACAGAACAAGCCATGCTGCCATTACTGCTCTAACCTAGCCACACATTAGTCAAAATAGAAGGAAGTCAGCGTGGAGAGAAATGTCGCAGAACCTGCCTGAGTCTATTCAACCCAAACCTCCAACAGAAATCAACTCAGTCACCCCATGATAACAGCAAAGTATGTTGTTCACTTCTCTTTCCCCTCTCCTGTTCTACAGTAACTCTTGTGAAAAGAGGCTCCTACAGAGCCCTAAACCCATGAGGTGTGTCCATTTTTTATGTCTCTCCCATTACAGTACATTACAGTATGTAGTTATTCGTTCACTGGCAACTATTGGACAGGGTGTGTAAAATCATTATAATCTGTAAATAATGGTTAAATACCTTAAAATACCATTTAATTTAAGAACTTTTTCTAATTTGTAATTGCAACCTGGCCACAAAAAGATGGATAGTGCATAAACAACACAAAGTTACACACAGAATACACACAATACTCCAAAATATGCCATACAAAATAATGGATTCATTTATGTTTCATCTCTTCCTTCAATTTTTATAATTTTACCCTCAGAGGTTTTAGTAATTCCCTTGATTTTAAAAATACACAAATTCTCATACCTAACCTTAACTGTGAATTTTGCAATATAATTTTGTACGCTATGGAATGTGTGGAATGTTCTCGATGGATCCGCTAAAAGAATTGTGCAGATGCAACTTAGTAGAAGTACGAATATAGCCTAATAGCAAAATGTGCAGCTGAAACGTAAAAAAATATATATGTTGGCATATAATGTAATTCAGGTTTTCAAAATAGTTTCCTGAGAATGTAATTTGGGAGAAATTCTGAGATGTACAGTTTTTCCAATTCCAACGATGCAGTGAGTACTATAGCTGTGACACACAGTGCTTTTGTTTGAACAATGCATTCACAATTTTAATGAACCCAATGGAAAGAAGTAAACATGACAATCTCTGTAATATTACTCAGGGTTCTTGAAAGTAATTGTAGCCCCATAGACAAAATATAATATATAATATAATATAAAGTAATATCTGGGCCCCCATCCAAAATATATTCATATTACTAAAATTATATTGGTCAGAACTGTCCCAGCAGTCCTCCTGTCTTCCAATACCAGATTTGTATTGACATTGTTCTCTCTGTAATTTAACACATGTGCCAAGCTATTTCATCCAAAACTAAACTCAACAACAATAGAAAACCAGCAATTAGAAAGTAGTTATTGAGTTACAATTCAAATAAAGGAATCAGTCAATTTACTAAACCAAAGTAATAGCATCATACAAAAATGTCACTGATGATGATAGAGACACTTTTATGTATGGAAATCAGTCAAATTGATGTATTGAACAAACATATAAAGGCTATAATTTCAGAGTAGGTCCCCTGTTTCATGGTGCATATACATTATGTATTCCCATCATGGGAACTCATCAATTTGGCCTTAAACGCACTTGGTTGTATAATAATCCGGCAAAAGATGACTGCCATCACCTCCCTAATAAAGGCCCATCATCCCAGGTGTGGCAGAGGTAGCAGGTGTTCGGGATGAGTGGTGATGGGAATGGTTCTCAGGGACTGGTGTCTTCAGGAGTGCAGGGGATATCCGGAACTGGTGTTCAAAAACAGACAAACATAGAAACAGACATAGCCGCGGGAACATCTTTTATCAGGGGGGTGTTGGGGGGGGTTCAGCACATTGGCCCGGGGCCAGTAAGAACTAACGTCGGGCAAGTACACAACTTGTAGTCCTCAATTTTTCCATTTAGGTCTCGTATTAAAATGATTGCTCGTCATATTTGTCCCTCCCCTGCTTTAATTTTAGCTTATCTCAAAATAAAATCTGTTTGTCATATGCGGTTCTTTCTCCCGCCTCTGTGTTTGGCAATACCGGTGTCATCTTTTTGACCAATAATATTTGAATGCTTGTCTGTTTTAACCAATCAAAATGTTGTTTGCATTAGCGCAGGACTAAAAACAATGTGATCATTTAATCGAAAGAACAGTTTATTAGGTAAGTATTGAGCACCGACACCATTATTCAGTTATTATGCTATGTGGACATTTGCCAAATATAGGTGATTTTGGTAAAACAGTTTTTAATAGCTACTTTCCTTCCTCATCTTTTTAGGAATTAAACAAGGGCAAATAAATAAATCAGATTTAACTGTGTCTTTTCAAACCTTAATGGAGCAGCCAATCAGAGTTAGAAATCATCCCTATCATTGTCGTTGATTACGGAAAAAATACTAATATTAAATGTAAATGTATGTATAAAATAATCTTAAATACAGTCATTATATTTACTACTTCTAAATAGGTCCCTACTTTTAATTCCATGAAAAGGTTGTTTAAATTGTGATACACGTAGTCTATGTATTATCTACATAGTTTAAAGCACCTGTAAATTCAATCGCAGAAGTATAGTCAGTGAACATAATCATCATGTGCAAGATCCGACTAAAGTCCTCGATGTTGTTGAACAGTGCGAAAATAATCGGCGGCTGGGGCAACGTGGTTGGAGCAACGACAAGGCAGAATTAGAGAGTGAATTGGGAAGGGAGGAAAATCTGGAAAAATTACAAAAAAAAAGAGATGTCAAATTATCCTGATAATATATTTTATTCATATTAACCAATCCTAGGACACATCTAGACTACTGCACAAATTGTTGTGCTTTACCAACTAGTTGTGTCTGGGTTTACCCATTTTGGGAAGTTCCTAAATAAAACCTAGCTAAATAAAAAGGTAATGGGAGTTTATAACTGACTAGTTAATTAATCATTTTCTATTATTTATATTCATATCATAGATCACTGGTTACTAATGAACTCCCGTTATTGGTCATTTTGTTCTTATTCAGGAACTTCACAAAACGTGTGAACTCTGTCGCATTTAGTTTGAGATGCACAAAATTAACCTCTGTTCATGTGTCTCACCTACCATTTTGTGAAGAGGTGAAAATACATGAATGGATGTTTTTTGGTCACACACAGACAATTAACCCTGCATTTATGTAAAGAAACACAGATTTTTATTTTTACCAAATTTAATTTGGGCCAGTAATAATTCAGTAAAAAAATGTTTTACGTTGGACCCTGGGGGGAGCTCAATGTTTGGGTGGGCACATAGAGAGTCAAACAATAGTCCTGCTGCTAGCGCCATCAACAACATCCCGCTCATTTTCTAATTCAAGTAAAGTTAAACAACTCCATGAGTTGCTCAAAGTTAGACCATCATCAACAGTCCTTCCGCAACCAGAATTAATACATACAGGTCCTTCTCAAGAAATTAGCATAGTGATAAAGTTCATTATTTTCCATAATGTAATGATAAAAATTAAACTTTTATATATTTCAGATTCATTACACACCAACTGAAATATTTCAGGTCATTTATTGTTTTAATACTGATGATTTTGGCATACAGCTCATGAAAATCTCAAAGAATTAGCATATCATGAAAAGGGTCTCTAAACGAGCTATTAACCTAATCATCTGAATCAACTAATTAACTCTAAACACCTGCAAAAGATTCCTGAGACTTTTAAAAACTCCCAGCCTGTTTCATTACTCAAAATCACAATCATGGGTAAGACTGCCGACCTGACTGCTGTCCAGAAGGTCATCATTGACACCCTCAAGCAAGAGGGTAAGACACAAAGAAATTTCTGAACAAATAGGCTGTTCCCAGAGTGCTGTATCAAGGCACCTCAGTGGGAAGTCTGTGGGAAGGAAAAAGTGTGGCAAAGAACGCTGCACAACGACAAGAGGTGACCGGACCCTGAGGAAGCGCCTATACTTCCTGAGGAGACTCAAGAAGTTTGGCATGTCTGTCAGGATTTTAACAAACTTCTACAGGTGCACCATTGAGAGCATCCTCTCAGGCTACATTACAGCCTGGTACGGCAGCTGCTCCGCTGCTGATCGTAAGGCCCTTCACAGGGTGGTGAAGTCAGCGGAGCGCATCATTGGCTGCTGCCTCCCCTCCGTGCAAGGCATCTACCATAAGCGATGCCTTAGGAAAACAAAAAACATCCTCAAAGACCACAGCCACCCAGGCCGTGATCTTTTCTCACTACTGCCGTCTGGTAGACGTTACCGGAGCAGCAAGGCACGGACCACCAGACTTAAAAACAGTATCTTCCCACAGGCCATTCGGCTGCTCAACATGGAACACAGACACTGATCGCAAATCGTCTGTTGAGCACTAACACTCTCTGGTCACTTTATGCTCTCTACATCTGATGTAGCAGAATTCAAATGCACCTTTAAAAGCAATTTTCCATGCCAATTCTATAATATTCACTACTTCTACTGTTGTACATTTTCCAGACCACT
>JACXGM010029903.1:0-13491 GCA_016801145.1 Umbra pygmaea
TGATGTGAATGGTAACCCTGTCTTCTGCATTTGAATTCTTAACAGTGGACAGGGGTCATTCTTGTTTTGTGAAGAAATAATCTGTTCTTAGTTTTGCTTAGGTTATTGTTTTATGATTGACAGTGTGCTTGTTGGTTGATTTGAGATGTATGAATAATTTTGGTAGTTTTTGTGCATTTTTTATGTGAAATTAACTGCTATGCAAAACTCAAAGCTGGTTAGTGGAACTGTGTGTAGAGTTTTGAAAAAGAAACCTGGGAAATAGGTCCTAGCTATTGCGAAAAAACAACATAAAAAAAGAAATGGGGAGTATCTAACCTCATTCTTCAAACTTAACATTTACCTTATTTGGTCAAGACTCTGTATTTACTGTAGTCGTCTAATTACTGATGATATTTTGTTTCAGTGTTAGCATATACATTTAAGTTGTCTTAAATAAATAAATAAATAAAATATGTAGAGTAGGAAATAACACAAGTAAAGCGATTAGATTAATTGCAGTTACTATTTACTCCTTCACAAAATGGGCTGGTGCACCATGAAACTCCCGGGCTGAAAATGTTTTCCACTCCGGCCCTGTCGTACGCACATTTCATAAATGAGGGCCAATGTGTTTAGAGTCAGTCTAAGTGAGATCTGCAAATTGTGTTTTACCATGAGAAATGGTTTAAGGTATTGATAACAGACTGCCCAAATAAGCTTTAGGCAACAGTACTTTGTTCAGCCAATGGGTCTTAGTGTCTTAGCAATAGAGAAAAACTGTAATAACTGATATGTTTTTGTAAAAAAGTTCAATTATCATGTTGACACTGAAATTACATTTACTCCTGTATCAATTTATGGATTGTGCATTTTGTTCATTTCAAAAGATTAACTGATGGACACAAATACAACACCAATTCCAAAAAAAATAGGCCAGTATGGAAAATGAATAAATAAATTATCATAAGAGTCATTTGAAAATTCTATTCTACGCTTTACAATATCGAATAACACATAATGTGATGTTCTACTTTTGTGAACACATTTTTCAAAATATAAACTTTTTTTTAATCAGATGTCACTCTGCACAGTGAAGCTCAAACATTCAACTGTATGAACAAAAACAAAACACACTTGAGTGGAAGGGGATTTTAAAAGGCAATGGTGTGTGTATGTGTGTGTTTGTTTGAGAGAGTAATCTGATTTATCTTCATCACTTGAGGATGGAGATAGGTAGATAAATGGAGGAGGGCTAGCTGTCTGGTTCAGTCTTGGCCCATATGGTTAAATGTTTGGTCTCCTCAAGGGGTTAGCTGCTCACCATCTTGCCACTGCCTACTCGCTCTACTGTAAATTAACTTACAGTATGTAATACTAAAAAGCACAAACCAGACAGGTGTACTGTAGCTAATTGGTTTTTAACTAGTAAGCTAGTAAATTGCTGTCAACGCAAGTTTAATGTTCCACTCGACCATTTGGTAGAGCACACAATGGCTTTTTTTGCTGCGAGGACTTTAAAGGGTTAAGTGGTATTGGTGCATTCAGGAAAATGGGAAAAAAATGTATTTGCCTACTATAAACAGTCAACGGTAACTGACAGTTAACTACAGTAACGTTAAGGCTAGCTAGACGTCTAACATTACCTCGGGTTACTGTACACAAAACTAAACCGCGAAGTAACCTTTACTATCACAATCACATGTGCTAACTACTACGACCTGAATCACAAATATAGCTTGTCCAAACCTAAAGTTACATCTCTCAGCTCTCTAAATGCGCAGGTGTATTCTCCCACTCGGAGGTCAGATCTTTCCCACCTCCCAGTTGCTCATGCAACTTCCAAAACAGACAGGTTTGATTTAGTTAAGCACTTAAGTCAGCTTTATATCGATCCAATATCTAGCGAACTAGCTTGCTTACCTAAATGTATTGTGGTTCAGTCGCGCTCCTGCTAGTGGCTTTGAATTATGCAGTGTGGGGCTGCTTCCAAAATCATCCGATAGCGATGTTGATTGGTCCGTGGTGAAATCATCATTATTGATTGGTCCGTGGTTAAATCGTCATTCTTTGTGAACTATGCTGTTATTTAAATTTGGTTGAAAACACACTGCACAGTGCACAAAAACCTACGGACAGAGTAACCGAATGATGACCGTAAGATTTTGACAGTAGCAGGGGCACTAAGGCTATGTTGGCCGGAGGGCTTACAATAATTTTCAGGGCATCAAGGCCAAAGGGAGGGGCAATGACGTCCATGGCCGTATGGCCGCCGTGAAATTCCCACGCTGGTACTGAAACTTTTTTAGATACAATTGGAAGGAAAGCGTCACTGGTTCAGAAAGCTTCAGTTCGCCATCACTACGAACATTATTAACTATAAAACAGAATGTTAATATACCTGACTAGATCACTGAATGTACTCACGAAAATGGGAGGCAGATTTAAACAAGGACGCAGAACATGACATACGTGATTCAATGAACCCACAAGGAAAATAAACAGAGCCAGGGTTTAAATAGGGCTTGATCGGAATCAAATTAGAGACAGTTGTAACTAATAATGAGACATAGAAATACATGAACAAGACAGAAGCTGATCTACACTCACCTAAAGGATTATTAGGAACACCATACTAATACTGTGTTTGACCCCCTTTTGCCTTCAGAACTGCCTTAATTTACGTGGCATTGATTCAACAAGGTGCTGAAAGCATTCTTTAGAAATGTTGGCCCATATTGATAGGATAGCATCTTGCAGTTGATGGAGATTTGTGGGATCCACATCCAGGGCATGAAGCTCCCGTTCCACCACATCCCAAAGATGCTCTACTGGGTTGAGATCTGGTAATTGTGGGGGCCATTTTAGTACAGTGAACTCATTGTCATGTTCAAGAAACCAATTTGAAATGATTTGAGCTTTGTGACATGGTGCATTATCCTGCTGGAAGTAGCCGTCAGAGGATGGGTACATGGTGGCCATAAATGAATGGACATGGTCAGAAAGAATGCTCAGGGCATTTAAACGATGCCCAATTGGCACTAAGGGGCCTAAAATGTGCCAAGAAAACATCCCCCAAACCATTACACCACCACCACCAGCCTCCACAGTGGTAACAAGGCATGTTGGATCCATGTTGTCATTCTGTTTACGCCAAATTCTGACTCTAACATCTGAATGTCTCAACAGAAATCGAGACTCATCAAACAAGGCAACATTTTCCAGTCTTCAACTGTCCAATTATGGTGTGCTCTTGCAAATTGTAGCCACTTTTTTTATTTGTAGCAGAGATGAGTGGTACCCGGTGGGGTCTTCTGCTGTTATAGCCCATCCGCCTCAAGGTTGTGCGTGTTGTGGCTTCACAAATGCTTTGCTGCATACTTCAGTTGTAACGAGTGGTTATTTCAGAAGTTGCCCTTCTACTAGCTTGAAGCAGTCGGCCCATTCTCCTCTGACCTCTAGCATCAACAAGGCATTTTCGCCCACAGGACTGCCGCATACTGGATGTTTTTCCCTTTTTACACCATTCTTTGTAAACCCTAGAAATGGTTGTGTGTGAAAATCCCAGTAACTGAGGAGATTGTGAAATACTCAGACCGGCACGTCTGGCACCAAAAACCATGCCATGCTCAAAATTGCTTAAATCACCTTTCTTTCCCATTCTGACATTCAGTTTGGAGTTCAGGAGAATGTCTTGACCAGGACCACACCCCTAAATGCATTGAAGCAACTGCCATGTGATTGGTTGAGTAGATAATTGCATTGAGGAGAAATTAAACAGGTGTTGCTACTAATCCTTTAGGTGAGTGTAGATTCCAGTAGAATAACTACTAAGACCCAGTAGAGGGCAGATAAGAACATACAGGAAATATGGAAAATGGGTCATGACAGAACCTACAGGTAAGCTATACAAACAGATCTAACAGGTCTAAAGAGAAACTAAGGCAGAAAACAACAAACCACACCAAACAAACACTAGGACCACAGAGCATGATAAAACATTACTAAATCAGGTGGGGACCCTTACATTCACAAGCCTCACAATTCTGTTCACTGGTGTATTACGTCTGTTTCTGTCCAAAATATGAAGTGATTTAAACTCAAACAGTGTAAACTACTGAAAGTCTGGTTCCTTAAAAACAACTGTCCAATATATGAGCAATTTAAACTCAACCAGTGTATACTACTTAAATGCTGGTTCGTTATAAACAAATGTTGAATGCCAGCCAAATTTTGAATGGGGTTGTCAACAGGCCAGTTAGAAGAGATCATCTCATTCTAGAATTGCTGTTGATGATTGTGATATGGAAAGAGACAGCCTACTAGGCCCTACCTTTTGGGGCTAATTGTTGTTCGACCGGGACTGGTTGATTTCAACTCTAAACAGATTCACATGTGATCTACACAATTGCATTGAAACATTAAGAACAATCTATTTGTGTCCTTTCAGTGTAAACATACAATGACAAAATGGCACCGTGGCACATGGTGAATTTGCATAGCTTATAGGCTTGTACTATGATTGGCTAGGGCATCGTCCCTGCGCACATTGTTATTTTGCATATAGGCTTGTAGCTATGATTGGCTAGGGCATGGTCCCTGGTCTGGGTTGTGTTCAAGACTGAAAGGTTTGTTTGTTTTTGCTGAAAATTAATTACTTTAAAGGCAATAAAATATAACTAGTGCACCGATGAATTACAAATTCACAAGTTCACTGCAGGGGAACAGGACGCATATGTGACCCACTGCAGATATTTAGGTCATAAAGTCTTTTTATTACTTTTTATGAAATAACAGATTCAGAGCTTTCCAATGGTATATCATTCATTGAAATGGAAGGAGCATTTGGAAAGCTATGATGCTTCAATTGTTGACACATTGCAAAAAATGAGAACTTGGCCCTCAAAGATTTGCCAAAGATCTCACCCCCACAGAGTTCCACTTAACGCCCATTCAAGATCATTCACACCCTCCTAAGCTTTTAGCCTTAGACCCACCCATCTTTGGCACAGAATAAAAGTTAATCAACTGTCAAACTAACTGTCAAACAAAGGCAGTAAGGTGATTTATTCAAATTGACTCTCAAGCAAAAAGGCAGTAAATCTAGTGTCTCATCTTGGAAACCCTTAACTCTAGTACAATAGAAAAATATATATTTACGAATTATTACAATAGTATACTTCTATGTTAGATTTTACCCACTTCTTTCATACTTTATTAGGGGTCCAAGCCCGAAGGGGCTGGGAACCATCGTTACAAAGCAACGCGGTTCACAGCTCCAGCAGGGCTGTGGAACCAAATTGTTTTCCTAAGGTTTTTTCTTTTTCTTATTATTCTTCTGGTAAAACCGTTACTACAGCCTAAACCGTACATGACCGTGGGGGTGCCATTTTCAGAACTGGTCCAGATCACCACTGGGACCTCAGACAGAAAAATTCAGCCACTTCCACCACTATGTGGCGCTATAGCAGAAAAAATGTGTTTGCCCTTATAACTCCCAAACCGTACATCCCACATAGAAGATACACATATCCATGCGTTCCCTGAGTTCAGCTGAATCTTTTGACATAGGTCACGCCCATTTCCCGCCAGTACTTTTATGCGTGAAAAATTGCAATTTATCGTAAACCTACTTTTTCTAACTCCTCCTAGACCGTGTGTCAGATCTGCACGAAATTTGGTATGTATAATCACCAGACTGACGTGACAAAAAGTTATCAAAATAATATTTATCGGAAGAAAATTGCGTAAATTGCGCAAAAATAAATTTGTGTAGATAGCTACTTAAGTATAAACTTTGCCATATCTAGGCCAATAAAAATGCTATCATTGTAAAACTTTAGATTGTTGTTTGACATGACCATCTGAGGCTCCCCAACAAATTTTATGAAAATTGGCTACTAGGGGCGGTATAACTATGAAAAGTCTATATCTCTGGAATGGGATGAAAGTTTATATTCTTGCACATTATTTCTGTCCAGCCTCAGACATACTGTATCTGCTGATTCAGAGCAGTGTGCTTTGCTATTTCGCCCCCTTCATGTAGAAGACATTAACATTGTGAGGGCAACTAAGTGTTGTATTATTAGGCCTTCCAAATTCTTTTTTTGCTCTGTCATATATCAAGTTAAATTAAGGATTGATGTTTAATTTGATCCACACATAAAGCAACTGTAATTGAGTGTACAGCTTATTAAACATTTTGTATTGCTGGGAAAACCACTGAGACCACAAAAGTAAAGATGTTTGTCAAGGTTAGATGTTGTTTGACTTAATTTAGTGATGATTTAATTGAAGTCCAGGACACTGATATGAATAGTGCTCATCTGGGATATCTGGCACATGATAGCTGAACAATATTGCCTATATCTATGTGTTGGTTTGGCCTAAATGGCCTGCTCACAACTGTTCAGCAAAAGTCAAAAGATATGCATTTAATTCACCTTGTATATTATTTAGTAAATGTGGCCTACACCAACTTCATCTAGTCTCGCAAGCCAGATGGTTACTACCGCAGTATTTGAATGGCTACAGTATAGACATCTGGGCCCGTATTTATCAAGCTTCTCAAAGTGCCATTTTAGTCTTGAGTGCTGAGAATTGACAAAATTTACTCTTAAACTTAAGTGTAAAATCAAGTTATCAAATTTCTCAAAGCTAAGAATCACTCTTACTCTCCCAGCTATTTAAGACAGCTCAATAGGTCTCTCAAGTGGTTAAGAGTTGCCAGTAGGGGCTTGTGATGGCGTAGACAGAGACGTGCGCAAATCTTTTATGAGAGAAATAATGTTTTTTTAATTGTTTGACGCCGCTTAATTAATTAAAAACTGTATTGTTTGGACAGAGCACGCATCAACTTTGTCAGCGACTGAGTGAGGAACGTCATTTCACAAGTGACATTTATGCAGCAATTCATTTTCAGATTAATTGAATGTGGTGATTATGCTGTGTTTGCAACGCAATGCTGATGATTTGGCCCATCACAACCATCAATAAGCCGAATTGTAATGGAAACAATTATTGCACTTAAAGCTAAACACATTGTCACGCATTTCACTGACTTCCCAACAACACCCCGCATAATCCAACAGATAATCCAATTTATCTGAGAATATTCTGAAACAAGTACATCTATTCAGTGATTGGATCTTGCCTATGTCGTCATCCAAAATCCCGTTTGCGGCACAGCAAAGTGTCGTGAATCAGCTCTAAGACTGACACTTAAGATTTAGTCCTACACTTCACTTAAAGTAGGACTGAGATGTTTGATAACTAACTTTTAAGCGCAGCTTTGAGCCAAGAATTTTCTTACTCTTAAATCAAGTCTAAGCAGTATTCTTAAGAGTAATTCTAAGAAGCTTGATAAATACGGGCCCTGGACATTTTCACATGAAAATTTCAGCACACAGGAAGGACAGGAAATTTTACAAGAAAAGGGACATCACTGCCTTTCCGCTACTGCTTTGTAAGACGATTACCGCAATTCCTGCTGAAGTTTCCTCCTGCCGAAACTTGTGACTGGTTGTAAAAGTTGTTTGTCTGAAGAGAACACTAAATTTAACATTTTTTCCTCTACTTCCGAATGTGCAAAAAAACTAGCATTGTGACCAGACCTTGTGTTGGCCACACAAGACTTAATCTGGATGGTTTTCAATTAATTATTTCTCTTCAGTTTGTCTAGATGCTTTAACCAGATCTGAAGTTATTGAACCTCTCCTCAGTGAAACTGTACATTTCATTCCCTCCACTGGGTGGAGTAGCTGGTTTATTTTCTCTACTTTTGTAAGATTAAAGTATGACAGGTTTTTGTACAGCTTTTCTGGGTTTCCTGTCACTGTGGGCTGCAGAGCACAGTAGTACAGAGCAGAGTCTGTCACTTCAGCAGAAGAGATCTTCAGATCCACATGTTTGGCATCTTTGTCATGTTCTAGAGTGAACCCTGGTGTTGTTGGAGGCATATGTTCCATAACGAGTAACTGTGGTGCTGATCTGCAATATTGACGATACCACTGAAGACTCTTTACTAAAACAGAGTAGTTACAAGACAGTGTAACACTGCTTCCCTCCATGACATGTTCTGTCTCTGAAAATGGTTTAATTTCATTTTCATAACTACATCCTGAAAATGAAGTTGGGTTTTATTAACATTTACATATATCATATATTTTTTACTTTATTGTATGATTACAGGCATTTATCTTGATACTATTTCTTAAAAGATTCAAAGTCAATCAAATTCCTTGAATTGTCTAAATGACAGATATTTTACTGTTTGTCATATATTACCATCACTCACCTACAAGAGCAGAGAGGAGAAACATAGTGTAGAGAAACATAGTGATGCTGTTGTCTCAACAGGCACAACTGAAGACATCCCACAGTTCCAGTCAGTTAGAAGACAATCATTCACCTGCTTAGCTCCTCCTCTTCAGTACATCAATATTATTACTTTTTAGTCATTTAGCAGACTAGTGCAGTGTCCGTGCTAAATCTGTTTTTGTGTGTGTTTGTAGTAATTGTTGGTTTGGTGTGTTTGAGTGCTCATTGTTCAGTGACATTTTTATTTGTGCATGGTAGAAAACAAATACTGACATAATGTAAAGGCAAATACTGATACTGACATAATGACATACATAATAAATATGGATATAGAGTATGAACAATATAGACAGATATGTTCAGTGTAGAAACAGTAACATTTTAAGAGTAGGAAAAATAAATGTATGTGCAGTATGAACAGTATAAAGAGCAGTAGAACATGGGTATGCTTAAATGTAGTTACAATATGTAAATATCAAAAGTATAAATAGAATACTATGGATGGTATAAAGTAGTGCAATGGGGTGGTGAGGGAGGGGTAGGTTGGGGGAATGAGGGGCTGGTGCTTTGGGAGACCACAACCTTAATGGCCACCTGCTTGTTGTCCATGTCAAATTGGCCATGGATGTGGTCAGATCATTAGGAACAGGCAGTCGTTATTAGTGATGAGGAGATACAGCATTCAACATGTACTAAAGTTTTTTAAATGCAAACATTATCATAGAACAGATTGTAGGCATAATAGCTACATTAATAATATTGCATTAATAATTCAAATGGTGCTGTCACTACTACAGCTTAACCCAGGAATTTCAGACCACCATTTGATTACATTTACTGTTACATCAGTTACTCCAATAGTAACCCAACCTGGGACTTTTAAGAGCCGTAATATAAATTCTCTAACAACCCAAAGGTTCCTGGATGCCCTTCCTGATTCATTCTATCATACCAATGATATCACAGTTGATACAACTGTGAAGGATCTAACTGAAGATTTACACCTAACCCTGTGTAACACACTGAATGCAGTTGCATCGCTAAAAACTAAACATATCCGTAACAAGAAACTTGCACCCTGGTATACAGAAAACACCAGAACCCTAAAGCAGTGTTATTCAAAGTATGGGTCCCGACCAATCGGTGGGTCGCGGGAGATTAAAATTGGGTCGGCAAATATGTTTTCATAATTATTTTGTCATGGTTCTTTCATGATTAAAATGTTACAGTTGACAGTACACCTCCACAGCCACATGGGGCAGTGTACTGAACTGAGCAGTTGTGTAGGTCAAGCGGGTACTACAGTATAGCCGCTTTCCGACTGCAGGGATTTTTGCAGTTCCTAGAACATAACGTTCCTATAACCTTTTTTTCTTGTGTTCCGATAGAAGAAATTGCGGGATTATTTAGTTCCTCGCACCGCCATTCCTATAACCTTTTTAGCTCCTACTCCAGAGCAGGGTCTTTCCATTCTCACTTTTCCTAGGTCCACGTTGATTGGTCCAACTTATAAATTACGCCGGTCGCTTTGTTTGTCTGTTGCGTATGATACTATGCTGGAGCCTTTGTCTTTTGTGTTTCTTTGTTAAGTAGCTACTAAATTTCTTTACTCCAGCCTTTTTAAACGCCGCGGTTCGAACTCCGTAGGACATTATCAACACAGCATAATTTTTTTTAAATTGTATTGGATGTCGTATCCAGTCTCGTAATCTGAACGAACAGCAAGCCACTGAAGGAACCAGGAAAACAACGAGATCATCCGCATAGACATAAGAAGATTTACACACTTATCTCCAATCATACACCCAGTGTTACAAACATTAAACTGTGAAATGTTGTTGTATGTGGCGCTATGCTAAAGTCTAGTGACGACGCTATAAAAGCCGGTTGCGGTGCTTGCGTCACTCTCTTACCCCTCCTACCAGTTCCTATGGCCACTTGACCAGTGCGAATGCAAATAGCAAAACCGGTTTTGGGGGAGAGTAGTTAGTAGAACTGTTTAGAAGTGAACTGTTCCTATAACTACGTTCCTGTAACTACTTGGTCGGAAAGCAGGCTTATGATTAACACGTTGTGAAGAACACGGACAAGTTTCAGAATCCAGACATTAACGTGTAATTCAACAAAATAAAAATATAAAAAACCCTAATCTTAAAATTCCAATATATTCACATTAAGTTATAATTACCACCGCATATTGCCTATTCTGAAAGTAATGTGAATTTGTAAGCGCAGTGTCCTCCGAATGTGGTGTGTGTGTGTCTCCCAGCATGTGCTTCTCTATTGCGAAGTGCTTGTAACACCACTACTTCCTTCCCTTCTAAACTACATTCCCTAAAAAGAGATGATACTGTTTCTTGGGAGTTTGTGCGTAACATTAGGCTACTTCAGTGAAAAATGTAATAGCGAACTTCCACGGATGGAGTGAAATTTGTGCAAAAATATATAAAATTGTATAGTGTGCGTTTGTCTACTGAACATAGCCAGCATGCGCCTTTAACATATCGCTCCTATCTAACGCACGTCATAAAAGTATGTAGTCCATTCTAAATTGTCCAAAACACAACGTTTGTTTTTCTCCATTTCACTCACTTATCCAAATGCTTATGAAAATGATTAGGCTACTATTTAAAAGGGAAACAATGACGAATATCAATAATTTCTCTATGTATTTAAATCGCTTGAAGTAATTACTGTAGTCTCGCTCATTGAATTGGCCAAAAATAACACAGATTTTATAGGGCCCTATTAAGGCTTACTTACATCAGACAAAATAACCTGTATGTTGAAAATGTGTTCACCCAATGCGCTGGTCCGTAGAAGTAACAAAAATAATTCCCATTTACTGTATTACAGTTTTCCAAACTTTTATTTGACTCAAGTTTCACATAGCTAGTTAAAACAGCCTCATTGATATTTTTTTATCTGAATGCGAGTAAATTAATACAAGTAATCTAATATTTGTGAAAACCACCTCATCTTGGTTATTTTGGGGATTTTAACATGTTTTTATAAAACACAGGTATGTGGTGATAATACTGTCAATATTGAGAAAATTTATGTTGTATTATTATTCTGGTGACAATCAGAACCTATGTATTATGTTAATACCCCTACATACAAATACAAATGGTAGGAAAACTGTATATTTGCAAACACCTATTTTCATGACATTTGGGTCACGAAGGTTTGTAATTTTGAAAATGTGGGTCACCAGAAAAAAAGTTTGAAAAACACTGCCCTAAAGCAAGCCTCCAGAAGATTGGAGCGGAAATGGTGTTCTACCAAGTTGGAAGTATTTAGACTAGCTTGGAATGACAGTACTCTGCATTACCGTAATGCACTTACTTCTGCCTGATCAGCCTATTTCTCCAACCTAATTGAGGAGAACAAAAATAACCCAAAATGTATTTTTGATACAGTTGCAAAGTTAACTAAAAAGCAGAATTCCACAAATGAAAAAACAGAAATGCTTATTTTACATTTTGACAGTAATGAATTCATGAGCTTTTTTGATAAAAAGATCATTACTATTAGAAAACAAACCACAGAACCCTCCCTTAAGAAGCATATATCCCCTAAACTCACATGTCCTGAGATGGTGCAGAACAGTCAGGATGTTAGCTTAGGAAGGACACTGGAATTTTTTAACCCTGTATCCCTTGAGTCTTTCACTAAAATAGTAAACGCTTCAAAGACTTCCAGCTGTCAACTGGATCCTATTCCAACTAAATTTCTAAAAGAGTTACTCCCTGTGCTTGGCTCGCATATGCTAAAAATAATAAATTGCTCTCTAGTATCTGGGTGTGTACCAAACTCCCTAAAATTGGCTGTAGTGAAGCCACTCTTAAAAAAGCCTAACCTTGACCCAGAAAGACTAAACAACTACTGGCCTATTTCAAATCTGCCATTTCTCTCAAAAATATTAGAAAAAGTGGTCGCCCAGCAACTCAGTGAATTCGTAAAGACTAATAACACTTACAAAAAGCTCCAGTCTGGGTTTAGACCCCATCATAGTACTGAGACTGCACTTGTAAAGTTGATAAACGACCTTCAAGTGTCATCCGACCAGAGCTGTGCCTCTGTTCTTGTGCTTCTGGACCTGAGTGCTGCCTTCGATACCATTGACCACAACATTCTTCTAGACAGATTGGAAACCTTTATCGGGCTACGTGGACATGTTTTGGCATGGTTCCCATTCTATCAGAAAGATATCAGTTTGTATCTGTGGATGGTCTGTCCTCCAAACAATCAAAGGTATGCTTTGGTGTTCCACAAGGTTCTGTTTTGGGACCGCTACTGTTCTCGCTATACATGTTGCCTCTTGGTGATGTCATCCGGAAACACAATGTCAACTTTCACAGCTATGCTGATGACACACAGCTGTACATTTCAGTAAAAAATGGAGAATACCCAAAACTGCACACCCTGGAAGCCTGTGTTTTGGATATAAAGAGTTGGATGACAGAAAATTACTCCTAAACTCTGAAAAAACAGAAATGCTTATTTTAGGTCCCAAGAAACAAAGAGACCTGCTGTCAAATCTGGCAATAAACATAGATGGTTGTACAGTCATATCAGAAAAAAACTGTAAAAGACCTTGGTGTTACTCTGGACCCAGATCTCTCTCTTGACAAACATGTAAAAAATATCTCAAGAGCAGCTTTTTTCCATCTCAGGAACATTGCAAAAATTTGAAATTGTCTGTCAAAAAATGATGCAGAAAAGTTAATCCATGCCTTTGTTACCTCAAGATTGGATTATTGTAATGCTCTCTTTTCTGGCTACCAAGACAAAACTCCAAAAAAACTTCAGTTAGTGCTTAACACAGCCACCAGAATTCTGACTAGAACTGCAAAATCTGAACACATTACCCCAATTCTAGCCTCTCTACACTGGCTGCCCATTAAGGCTAGGGCTGATTTCAAAGGTTTACTATTAACCAGTTAGGGAGCACCATACCGGTGGCGGTAGGTTGCTGCCCCCCACCACCGCCAAAAACTGGTTCACAAGTCCAAACAATCACAGTTCACAAGTCCTATTTCTAGGTTATATATACATGTTATATATCTACATAAAGCTTAGACACTCAGGAATGTAGCAAATGTCACCATTCTACAGTAGCTATAACTAAAATAATAATTTCCCCTCATAATGTGAGCTACGTGCCTTGTACACATGTGCCTCAAATTA
>JACXGM010029904.1:0-13491 GCA_016801145.1 Umbra pygmaea
CTGGTCTGGAAACGTGGGTGACCTCTACTGGTCTGGAAACGTGGGTGACCTCTACTGGTCTGGAAACGTGGGTGACCTCTACTGGTCTGGGAACTTGGCCTATCTTAGCCGGCCGTGGAGAGGCAACACCGGCCTCTTGTGGCCGTGGAGAGGCAACACTGGCCTCTTGTAGCCGTGGAAAGGCAACACCGGCCTCTTGTGGCCGAGGAGGGGGAGTGTACCAAACCCCTACCTAAGGGGTTTCCCAGTCCTCCTCGTCAGACGAATCTGACCCACTTATGAGGTCAGGCATCTCCTCGTCGTCGTTCTCATCATCAATGGGGCTCTGGTCGGCCATCTTAGAACTGGGGCTGGTAGCAACACTCTTTGGAATAGACGGCCATCTTGGAACTGGGCCTGGTATCCATCCTGAAACTGGGGTTGAAGGTAGAAACTTCTGGATTGCCTGGAGAATGCGTTTCCCATACAAAGGTTCTTCCTGGTCCAATTGACGGAACAGGATGGACCCCAGTCTTCCCTCCAGTATCCTCCTGTTCCAAACCTCTTCCTCAAAACATGAGTCCTCGAACAAGGAGGTTGGTAGCTTTGCATCTGTTTCCCGTTGTAGGGAAATAGAAGTTGCTGGGTAATGGCTGGTCATTTTGTTTAGGCGAGGTATTCTGTAATAATACTTCCCAGAGGTAAAAAGCTCAAAACAGTTTATTCAACAAAAGGTTAGAATCTCAAACCAAGAATCTAGGCAAAGGTACACAGGACAATCCAAAAACACAATACAGGGTAAACAAGGCAAAGGTCAAACCGGAATATCAATAATGAATAGAATGCTCAGAATGGTGAAGAATTAATACTCACAAAACCTCGCAAAGAGGCAATGGAGTGTGTGTGTCTTATATACAGATGAAGTGAGAGCAAGTGTACTGAATTTGGATGATTGAGTCCGGGTATTGGGAAATGTAGTTCTGATCAGTCCAGGAAGGGGAAGATGTAGTTCTCTGTGAAAGGAAACGGGAAATGTTACAGAGTCCGGGTATGGGAAATGTAGTTCTGATCAGTGTTGAATAGGGAAGTGGCAGTTTCCAGGGAAGGGGAACTGGAAACGTTACACTGTGTGAATAACCAACCTACAATGTTAACTAGCTCTACTATTAGTACTAGTAGGCATGCTTGTCTTCTAGTCAACAAGGATTTGTGTAATAGTGTCAAAGATAGGTAAGTATACAAGTTTACATTATGCTTTTTTGATGATAATTTCTGATAGTTACTTCATTTGAATATGGGTGTTTACATTTTGTGTTGCTGAGGATGTAGTGTTGCACTATTGTGTGTGTTCCTATAAATTTACCATATTGAAGCAAAGCTGAAGGTTTACTAGGCCCAAGCTTTCAAAAGTAATGTATTAATTGCTAAATAAATGTTATGGTGTCTGCTCCGTATAAGCTGGCTAAGAGGACAAGGCTAACAAGGAAACAAAAAGATCGCAGAGCATCACCATGAGCATTCTAAATGCATTTATGAGTTTTCAATGTAAAAGATCATTCGTTTTTCGCGCAAATACTTGTTATTTCACAAACTGATCTAACACATAGCGGGACAGATCCATATATTTGCGTGCTACATCGACCCTGCTCTTCCTGAGTGAGTGAGCTGCCTGATGAGCAAAATAGTAAAATAATTTCATCTAATTTAAGAGGTTTAAGTACATAATAATAAAACGCATAATTGTCTTGGAATGGATGAGTAGGAGTTAGTCAGAACAGACAATTTATAGATATAAATATATCTAATATTTATCCCCTTCACCTGTGAAAGTTGGACAGTTCAGCCCTCCTGTCTGTTCTGACTAACTCCTACTCATCCATTCCAAGACAATTATACATTTTATTATTATGCCTGGCATGCAATACATTATGTGGATATATGTCTCTGCCTCTTTTATGCTATCTGGATACTAGTGAACTGTAGCATGTCAACATATTTTGTGGTACAAAATAAATCCTCAAACAGTGAGTAGGTACTGTGAGTTTCAGTGACCGTGCGTCAGTTTCATTACATCCAGTTGCGGGGACGGCAGGGAGGGTTAGTTAGCAATCATGCAAACTTTCCTTACTTGGACTTAGCCGTTTAAAAAAGAGAAAGTACATCACCCAGGGAAAATTATTATATTTTTACATCAATATGGAATCATTTCTGGGGGGGGTTAAAGGGGGTGCTATGCTTATTCTTGGGGATGATTTAGCCCCGTCTCGCCCGGCCAGCTGCCGCCGCTGATCTTATGGGTATATAAGACCAGTGGATTTGTTGAAATGAAAGACATTAAGTCACTAAACACAATGTAGGTTTGACCAATTCTGTCATAAATTGTCATCTTAACAAGTTGAAATATGTTCTTTGGAACAAGCATTTAATCCATTTCAAAGCACTTCAGTAAAACAAATAGGTAGGATACATGTTTAAAGTATTGTGATGGAACCTGTGCTTTGACCACTGACCTACTTTAGTCAATTTATGTTTCTGACGTTAGTGACATGTTCACTGTGGGCTTTGATGGTAGGTAAGCATTCACAGTTGGTTCTGATGATAAGGAACTAATGACATGTTCTGGCTATGCAGAAGGGGTGTGTGGGTTAGAAATGTAGATGTCTGGCACTGGGGAGACAAATACACTCAGTGAGCTACATAGCAGGGGCCAACTGGACCTACTGAAGGAAGGTAGAGCAACATATTAGAGCTTTTTAAAGGTGTTTTAACAAAAATCCTACATTGATAGACCAGTAGCCAAAAAACAGCTGAAAATGTGCTAGATAAAATGTTGTCTATGTGTCCTTGTACATGGCACACTACCCTAATTGCACCTTGATGTCTCTCAGGATAAAAGTCTAATAAATGTGTCAAATGTGAAGTAAATACAGTTTACATGTGGGTACAGTGTACTAGAACAGTGGTCTTTAAACCTCTCCTGGGGGACCCCTAGTTATGCCATAAATTATATATAGCCCAGATTTTGAACACCTGAATCAAATTTTCAACTACTCATCAAGACCTTACCTCCTTCAATGAGATCAGGGCTAAAAGAAAACACTTGATGGCTGGGGGTCCCTGGGCAGAGGTTTTAAAACTACTGACCTAAAGTACTAGTTTAGCAGATACTGTACGTTTACCACATTCTGGATTTACACGTGCCTCTCTCATTACCTCGTTTGCCATATTAAGGGTAATCTCCAGCACTGAATGTGTTTGAGACCCACTCCTGTTCTCAGGGTCCTGCTCTGCTGGAATTTCTAAGAGTTCCAGCTGTCATCTCCTGCCACAGAGAAACAAAGACACACAAAGGTTAGAACCTCCAGGTTAAGCACAGTGGCAACACACACCTTTCCCACTCCCCTGTCTCAGAAGCCAGTGGATTGTTTCTCCAACATAAGCCAATATATTATGGGCCTTAAAGTAAATACAGAAAAGACACAGGCATGGGGCTGAGCAACACTTAGCCTGGTTACCACTTTATTGTACAGGCCTGAGGCAGAGCTACACTCATTCTGGTCACCACTACTGCTTTGCACAGGTCACCTGGAACTGGGAGGTAGGGCATCAGTGTTAGGTAGTAGTAGGAATGCCAGACATTGCTGAGTGTATTGGTGACACCTGTCATTTAGAATGCTCATGGTGATGCTCTGCAATCGTTTTGTTTCCTCGTTAGCCTTGTCCTCTTAGCCAGCCTATACGGAGCAGACACCATAACATTTATTTAGCAATTAATACATTACTTTTGAAAGCTTGGGCCTAGTAAACCTTCAGCTTTGCTTCAATATGGTAAATTTATAGGAACACACACAACAGTGCAACACTACATCCTCAGCAACACAAAATGCAAACACCATAACATTTATTTAGCAATTAATACATTCCATTTGAAAGCTTGGGCCTAGTAAACTCTCAGCTTTGCTTCAATAATGTAAATTAATAGGAACACACACAACAGTGCAACACTGCATCCTCAACAACACAAAATGTGAACACCCATATTCAATTGAAGTAACTATCAGAAATTATCATCAAAAAAGCATAATATAAACTTGTATACTTACCTATCTTTGACACCATTACATAAATCCTTGTTGACTAGAAGACAAGCATGCCTACTAGTACTAATAGTAGAACTAGTTAACATTGTAGGTTGGTTATTCACACAGTCTATACAGTTGTTAACTAACTAGACGTAGGTAGCTAGTTAACGTAGCTTTGTACATTAATGTAACTATACAGTAGCTGTCAACATTATTCAGTTTCCTAGCAGAATTTTTCAACAACCATTAGACTTTATTCAGTAACTAACAGAAACGGAACTCACATGTATTTAGCTTGCATGCCTGTTAAGAAACTCTGCAAACGTGGACGGTTGATCCCAAATAGCTTCACTGCTTTGGGACATTTTAAGTTGCCTCAATGAAACCTAAATGAAAGCACCCTGTAAGACAGCTCCTCCACTTTCCCCTCCAACCATTTCCAGTGCTCGTTTTCCGATTCCATAAGTGAAAAACTGAGAATGAAAAAAGTGAGGATTTCAGTTAATTTCACCAAGGTTGAAAAACCAGAAAACGAGGTCTGAATTTGTTATCCGTCATCCTATTTAAGATGGGGTAACCAATGAACACGGATCTGATCCACTGAGTAGCTAGCTAGAAAACACTTGATTTACTAATAAAGCATACCAATTGCTGGTTAACTAGCTAGTAACATGGCAACAGTGCTTAATTTTAGTCAGACACGAGACGGAAAAGTATCTGTCTCAAACAATACTTCGACACAAAAATGCTTTTTCAACTGCTAAAACCATTAGTTTCGTGGCGAAGCTGGGTCAAACGTAATTATAGCTACTTAGATAACAAGCCATTTGCCCGAATTACTACCTTATTTAACGCTTATCATTTTGTAGTAGTAGAAAACTTTCTGCATAGCTACTAAGCCAAGATCACACCTAGGTGGGTATCAAAACAGGAAGTTACATAAATCCTAAGGCAAATCCCTGATTGGCTGGAACAGAGTCAGATATGATTTCAAGAATGCTAGCAAAGAGATGGAACATTTACAAATCGTTTCACACAAATCAAGAGGAGTATTTGCGTCAAAATTCTGTAAACAAACAAGAACCGTTCTACAAACTCACTTAGCGATCCACAAATAAGGGGCATTCCACAAACTCAGTTTTTCACTTTGTATTGATTATGTCACACACAAATATATCTTTAAGTTATGGAAATTGTTTGCAGATTTTAAGATATATTTGTGGATAACATTTTTTATTTATAGATCATAACATATTTGTTTGTGAATTTAAAATGTGTCAATTATATTTGTGGACCATGTTTCCTATTTACAGATTATGAGGTATTTGTTTGTAGATTTTGTTCATTTGTAAATATTTCGGTCAACTCATAAAGACCAATTTAATCTCCTACCATAGTTATGCTGATGACAGAAAAATCTATCTACCTCTGATGCCTAATGACTATACCCCCATTAATACTTTCTTTCAGCGCATTGAAGAAATAGATACATGGATGTCACAGAACTATCTCCAGCTCAACAAAAATAAAACTAAGGATGTAGGTAAGAAATCTTGGTGTCTTAATAGATAATGATCTAAATTTTAGCAGGCACATTAAAACAGTCGTAAAATCAGCATACTTTTATTTTAAAAACATCAATAAACTTAAAGGATTCATGTCCAAGGAGGATCTTGAAATAATCATACATGCTTTTATTTCTAGTAGGAATTATTATTGGAAAGTTATTTTAATAAGACTCCACAAAAAGACTTTAAAACCACTCCAAATGGTACAACATAGTGCACCCAGAATCCTTACTAAAACAAAAAGAACGGATCATATAGCTCCAATTTTAAAGTCCTTACACTGGCTCCCAATTAGATACATAATTGATTTTAAGGCACTTCTGTTAGTTTTTAAGTCACTGAAGGGGATGGGACCAAACTACTTGCATGACATGTTCCAACAATATTCTCAACCAAGATCCCTTAGATCACAACACAAGCATTTACTGTTAAAACAAAACCAGGGGAAGCAGCTTTTAACTACTATAATAATAATTTGTTCAGCTTATATAGCGCTTTTCAAGGTGGAGAGATGAGTAGTTACATATGCCAATTTAGAAGGAGAGGGATTATTAGGTGGCCCTGATTGAGGTGAGGCCTGGTTGGGAATTTGGCCATGACACCGGGATTAACACCCCTACTCTTACGATAAGTGCCATGGGATATTTAATGACCACAGAGAGTCAGGGCACCCATTTAACTTCCCATCCGAACGACGGCACCCTAAGCAGGGCAGATGTCCCTGTTACTGCCCTGGGGTATTGGGATTGCTCTTTAGACCAGAGGGAAGAGTGCCCCCTACTGGCCCACCAACACCACTTCCAGCAGCACTGGTCTCCCATCCAGGGACTAACCAAGCCCAACCCTGCTTAGCTTTAGAAGCAAACCAGCAGGGCAATACCGGGCTCTATGCTGCTGGCAAAAAACACTACTATGGCGTTCATCTCTGGAACCAGCTTTCAGAGAACATAAAAAATGCCCCAACTATTGCCAATTTTAAAACCAAGTTTTTCTCAGATGCGTTGTATAGATAATCTATTGGTTTTCACAAGTCTTTTTTCCTATTCATTCAATTATTTATTTATTTCTAAAAGGGACTCTGCTGTTGTTATATATATTTTTTATTTTTTATACTAATCTAAAATTGTATGCAGTTCCATTATTTATTTATTTTGTTTTTGTGTGAAGCGCATTACATTGCAGCTATGTATGAAATGCGCTATACAAAAGACACTGACGTATCGGGTATAAAATGAGGAATCAAAAACAAATATTTTGAATGCGTGAGACCTTGGCTGAGAGATTCGTGAGAGTATTGAAAGTATTGAGATATTGAGCCATCAGACACAAGATGGACCAATGACATCAGAGGTTTATTATATTATTATTGGATACCGGTATATATTTATATCTTTGACATTCTGTATAAATCCTTTACAAACACACACACAAACATACACACACACACACACACACACACACACACATGCACACACACACATCGTCAACCGCTTATCCCGTTAATCGTTCAGTCTAGCCACAGAATCGTCTGTATGATGTGGTAAACTTAAACTTAAGACTGTTGTGTGCCATAATTAAAGTTGCCAGCAGGTGTCACTGTTGAGTAAAGGTTTTGAAGCATTTCAAAAACCTAGACTCAAATGTTTCAATAGTCTCAAATGTTTCAAATGCCTTGTTTTGACCATCACTACTCAGGAGTATGAGAAACCAACGGGGAAAACGACCCTAAAATTTGTCCACCACAAAACCGACCAAGCCTGACCCAACAGTATCAAGCAGTGAAGCAAAAACCTAGGCTTCCGCAGGTAAGCCCACTGACATCTCAAATATGCTCAGAAGCATGGGAAGGGGGGTGCTGCGGGGGCTGCAGCCCCCCTCGTCATAGCATCAGCACCCCCTGTGGGGGGACTGTGGACAAACATAATATTGTACTTAAAAACGTGAAAAAAAAATTACAATATACATAACATACTGTGTTTGATATGGGATTAAAATGATGGACAGTGTATAAGATACAAACTAATGATTATTTTAATTTTATTTGACATTATTTTAATTTATATCTATAAGAATTTAATTACTTGAATAGGCTATAGACAGGATAATGATCATTTACGTAATATAGCTGCACTGAAGCGCACGACTGCACGCATAAAGCTTGCCACAAAGAACTGACAAAAGTAATGATTATAATGTGTCAAAAATAGCAAGGAGACATTTTATTTTTCATTAATAAACTGGTGTTTTCTGTGTCCCTGCAAAGATGAAGTTGACTATGTGGACTCACCATGAACGCCAGAGAGAAATGAACATTTCATATGGATTACATAATCAGAGAGTAGCCTATTTCTTTTCCTTTTGAATATTTTTTTTTAAAAGTAGATTTTTCAAGCCTTCTATAATAGATAGTCTACATTATATTTCCCAAATCTGTGAGGCACAAGCTGAATTTCAGCGCCCTCCAGTTCATGTGCAATGCAAGTGATGGTGCCGGCGCCTTATTACATTGTCTGCTATACACTCACATAAAGGATTATTAGGAACACCCATTCAATTTCTCCTTAATGCAATGATCTACTCAACCAATCGCATGGCAGTTGCTTCAATGCATTTAGGAGTGTGGTCCTCTTCAAGACAATCTCCTGAACTCCAAACTGAATGTCAGAAAGGGAAAGAAAGATGATTTAAGCAATTTTGAGCGTGGCATGGTTGTTGATGCCAGACGAGCCGGTCTGAGTATTTCACAATCTGCTCAGTTACTGGGATTTTCACGCACAACCATTTCTAGGGTTTACAAAGAATGGTGTGAAAAGGGAAAACATCCAGTATGCGGCAGTCCTGTGGGCGAAAATGCCTTGTTGATGCTAGAGGTCAGAGGAGAATGGGCCGACTGCTTCAAGCTGATAGAAGGGCAACTTTGACTGAAATAACCACTTGTTACAACCGAGGTATGCAGCAAAGCATTTGTGAAGCCACAACCTGCACAACCTTGAGGCGTATGGGCTACAACAGCAGAAGACCCCACCGGGTACCACTCATCTCCACTATAAATAGGAAAAAGAGGCTACAATTTGCAAGAGCACACCAAAATTGTACAGTTGAAGACTGGAAAAATGTTGCCTGATCTGATGAGTCTCGATTTCTGTTGAGACATTCAGATGGTAGAGTCAGAATTTGGCATAAACAGAATAAGAACATGGATCCATCATGCCTTGTTACCACTGTGCAGGCCGGTGGTATAATGGTTTGTGGTTTTCTTAGCACTCTTTAGGCCCCTTAGTGCCAATTGGGCATCGTTTAAGGCATCGTTTAAATGCCACGGCCTACCTAACCATTGTTTCTGACCATATCCATCCCTTTATGGCCAACATGTACCATCTTCTGATGGCTACTTCCAGCAGGATAATGCACCATGTCACAAAGCTCGAATCATTTCAAATTGGTTTCTTGAACATGACAATGAGTTCACTGTACTAAAATGGCCCCCACATTCACCAGATCTCAACCCAATTCGTGCCCTGGATGTGCATCCCACAAATTTCCATCAACTGCAAGATGCTATCCTATCAATATGGGCCAACATTTCTAAAGAATGATTTCAGCACCTTGTTGAATCAATGCCACGTAGAATTAAGGCAGTTCTGAAGGCGAAAGGGGGTCAAACACAGTATTAGTGTGGTGTTCCTAATAATCTTTTAGGTGAGTGTATATTTACTTCTTATTTATTAAATACAGGCAATTGGTTGATAAAACTTTGATCAAAATTAAGATACAATTTATACAAAACGAAGATCTTTTAAAAAGTATTTTTACAAGACAAAACTCAATAAAATTGTCAAAATTATGTCTTAACCACTCCATGTCCCCAGACATATTGCGCATCTCATGATCATGTATCATATCTTTCTCATGCTGCACTTTCATAACCAACATTGATTTAAAAAAAATAACATTAGCCTATAATAGTTAAACATAAATATTAAACTAAATATGTTTTTTTAATGGCTACAACACGTATACAGTACAGAGAAATTTCATGTCTTGTCGTCAGCCACGACCTAATGACGTCACATATTTTCCAACCCAGCCCGCAGCCACCCGCATGAAACAGCTTTCAGCGCGCCTTACAATGCTATGTAATTTCCACGTAATTATGTAATTATGGCTGATAGATTTATGCCTATCAGCTGAGTAGAATAAACAATGTCCCTTGGGTTTCCTGGCAGAACAAGCTAACACAATTTCGCCAAATTATTTACTAGAAAGCTAGCTTATTTGCTTGTCGGATTTAACGACTCAGACCAAGCTTTCCTTGATTAGGCCAGTGTGCTCTCAAATGAATTCAAGCATGGTCGCGGCCCAAGTACGAAAGGTTTATTCCAGTATACGGTAAATATTGACAGTGGTTGTTTACATTTTACATATTATTTAACACTAATGGTTGATTTACTTCTAGCTACTAGCATGACTATGGACATTTAGACATCTAAGCTAGCACATTTTGCATCACCTTTAGCTATACATTAAAAGTTAAGAATAGGAAAATATCTAAGGAAGCCTACTATAGTGTCTGTCTCCCAAGTAAAATTTTATGATTTGCAAATTGTCACACACAGTTTTGATGATTCACCTTTTAGCATAAACAAATCTTAACCTGAATACATTTATACAAAATTCAGTGGATGTCTAGCTGAAAGGGTATAGCCTACTTGATAGTAAAACATAATGTTGAATTTCAGTGCATGTCAATTTTTTAACTTATGGCCATTAAAAGTGGCCGATAGGGGGTGGCCAATAATGGACATTAGTGATGTACATATTTTCACTATATCACCATATGTTTTTTCATAAACCTAATCATAATTACCCAAAATGTAGCTATTTTTATGTTGTAACCTTTGTTGCCAAGCTGTAAAACCTTCATTACATTTTTTCTCATATATTTATATTATATCAAATGTATTAAATATTAATATTAAATGTATAACCTATACCTTGTTACAAAACAATATGAATTCTTACTTCTCAAATAAATATCATAATTTTAGTAATTCCATTCATCATCTGTAAGGATAATCTACACTATTTGTTTAAGCTAGCTTGTCTAAATGTAGTTTGTTCTATAGAATGAACCGTAATACATTTCCTATTCACTTCCTAGTTCCTGTCTGATAGTTTTATAGAAAACACCATAGAGAAGGATAGAGGTTTGCACATTTGAGGTTCGATCAATCCAGCTGTTATGAACCCAGGTGAACAAACAAAATGAGTTGTACCATCATTTTATTATTAAGATTTAATGATTTTAAACTACTGTCAGTTCCACTTAAAAATAATGCAGTAATATACTGACTCAAATGTAAAAAGATCTAACATTTTATTTTGGTGCAGTTTTTAAGACCTTTATTTTTTGATGACTGCATCTCTCTGCTTTTACAAAATAACAATAACAACAGTATTTGGTTCCAAGAAAACTATTGTTGGTTGGTTGAACCTTTAGCATCCAAAAATAGTTCCCCCATGGGCAGAGCCAACAAACTGTTTTGGAACGTTTTCTTGTCACAAGTGCAGGGTTGCAGAGAGAGAAAAAGCAAAGAAAGATTGATTTAATCCAGCCCTGGTGTGGAGAACTTCAACTGACAGTTAAAACCCTAAAAGGAAAGGTTTATTTGATTTCAGCTCTTGAGAGTTAAGCCAACATACTCAATATGACTGCCAGACTGATACGGCCAATCGATTTCAAACACAGCTCTTTAAAGTGGTAGAGAGTAGTTACAGTTTAAAGTACTGGATGACTTTACACTTCTGACTTGATCTTCTTTTGTTCAAATGATTACGGCAATAAATCTAATCTACTTGTCATGCCTGGTTAATGAATACTCACATCTACGTCTTAAAAGTCACCCTATTCCATGTATAGTGCACTAATATGGCTCCCTATTCTATATATAGGAGAGTAGACTTTGTTCAAAAGTAGTAAATTAAATAGGTGTAATTTGGCTGCCATTTACGACACAGGTCTGTTACATGGAAAATTGAGAAATCTGCCATCAAAAGAACAATTGTGCTGCTCATATAATTCTAATCTTGCTGCCTGACAATTTAAATGTTTTATTTCTATGCAGTCTAGAATTTCCTGGGTAAAGAAGAGTCCTGTAAATTATTTAGAAACCAATAACTGTGTTTTTTGCAAACAAAGATTGCTATCACAAAACAAAACATTCTGTCTCTATCCCCACACTAAAACTTACATATATCCACACTTATATATTCACTCAGAATCACCAGATGGAAACGGATTGAAAACCTATAAACACCCCTTGAGGATGGGGGATAGGTTGTGTGTGTGTGTTTTGAGGATGACAACACGACAAAGCCATTAAAAACAGCTCTCCCCTTTTCCCTCAATAGACCCCCCACCTCCCCTCCTCTCTCTCGCTCCTTCAGCTTTTGGTCTAATATTGGTCCTGCCACCCTCACCCCCACCCCTACGCGCACTGTGTTTCCAGTGTATAAATGGAAACAGGCCTGCTGGTGTATTGAACCAGTAATTCACAGCTGGTTCCTGCTATTATCTTAGGCTACAACGGGAAGTCAGGCATGTAACCCATTTCATGTGTCGCCTCCTGTCAAACGAAAGGTGCACTTTCTCACACAAACTCCAGCTTTGCCTCTCTCTCGCTCTTCTAGACTCCTGCTCTGGAGAGAGAAACAGAAACAGCAAGAAGATAGAAAGAGAGAAAAATATACAGTATATATGTAGACAGTGGGATAGATAGAGGAAGAGGCAGGAGGGGCAGAGGAAGAGAGAGAGAGAGAGAAGAAAAGACAGAGTGATACCAGGAAAATAGAAGGCATCCCTGTAAATACAATAAACATTATGACACCCTGCACTACCTCAACAGCAGTACTGCACTACTACATGGTGGTATCCAGACTTGTGCTTTTCATGTACTTACTCTTAATTGGCAATTAGAAATCTCTCAAAGTAACTAAAATTACATGCTGCACAGTTCATTCATTATTCAAATAAAATGCAAATGATGGCAAAAAAATGAATATGACACCAGAAACCTACATTGCATCCATGGCAACTATCTAAATTAGTAGGAATTGTAATGCAAAATATTATTTAAAAAACTACAGCATTTAAATCAAAACTGGATTAAGGAAAATTAGAACATGACTGTCTCCCAAACGGCACCACATTTTTATGTAGTGTGCAACAACAACAAGAGCCAGGGGATTGGCTTAGAAAGAGCAAAAGTGGTGGATTACGTAGATGCCATTTGTAATACAAGGTACATGCAGTATTGAACACTCAGTAGCATGAGAAACGAGGACAGTGTTGTTCGGAGAACAGGTAGAGCTAAAGCGCTTGCTGACACATTAGCACCACCTAGTGGCCACAGAATATCTCCCTTTGTCAAGTCCAGAGGAAAAAAGGAAGAGAACAGAGCAAGGTGTTAGTGTGCTATAGCAAGAAGATATGATTCTGTTTCCAGGTGATGGAGTGTTTGTTTAATCATAAATCCTTACCTACTGGGTTTAAATGGAAACAATTGCTGTCACTCTTAAAGTCTGCCAACAGTGAAGGACATTACATGTGGCCATGATGGAAATCCTCCAATAACACTGATGGACGGAAGGGAGTTGCACTGCTTATTCTTATGAGAAGACAGACAAGGATACATTTCTGTGATTTGGTAGCTTACAATGGTTAGATTGGTGGGTGGATGGGGATGTGGTTTGCATGATGGAAGGATGGATGTAGATGGGTGGGTGTAGATGAGTGTTTGTAGATGGGTGGGTGTAGATGAGTGAGTGTAGATGGGTGGGTGTAGATGAGTGTGTGTAGATGG
>JACXGM010029905.1:0-13743 GCA_016801145.1 Umbra pygmaea
TGTGTGTGTGTGTGTGTGTGTGTGTGTGTGTGTGTGTGTGTGTGTGTGTGTGTGTGTGTGTGTGTGTGTGTGTGTGTGTGTGTGTGTGTGTGTGTGTGTGTGTGTGTGTGTGTGTGTGTGTGTGTGTCTGTATGTATGTGTGCTTACTTGTCCAATGCTGAGCCTTGGCTCTGGTTGCTGGTGAGCCGTGAGAAGACATTGCGGTCGTTCCGGGTTCGGAGTGGAGGGGAGGAGGGGGGTGTGTACCCATCGGCGATTCTGCGAGAGAGCAATGTGGAGGTGGGAGAGCGGTTAAGAGGGAGAGGGGAGAATATGGATGGAGAAATGTGGGACACAATGGAACAGCTGGTATTCCAGGTGTCACGTTGGTGTTTTGTGTTCAAACTGATTAATTGACTGATTAACTCGCTGAAATATTCATGAAGTTATTGATTCGTTCATTGGTCTGACATATTTGAAGCAGATCTCACACAGACCACAACACACTTTAAAAGGAATAAAACCTGAATTCAGGAAATAATATGTTAATGTAGAAAATAAATTTGTTGAATATTGATTGGTTATTATACTGTATGGTGGTTGTTATACTGTGGTTGTTATACTGTATACCTGTAAGACTGGCCTCGGTCATATGACTTCCTCCTCGTTAAAGGAGAGGTGTCACCACCTCGAGACTGCCTGGGACTGATATGTAACAAAGAGAGAGAGTCAGAGGGAGACATTGAGAGAAACCTAGAAAAAGACTGGGAGTGACATGCAGTCGTGGGAATTTACTTGAGTTAAAGTACCGTATATAATGCCTCGTCTCCATTGTGAGGCCAACTAGGCTATACTAGGCGGTTCTAGGTAGGCTTCAAACCAGGCGTGGGGGGTTGGTATGTCTCCACTGCCTTCAGTGGAAAGTGGGCTCTGATGTCTTTCACGGGAAAAACATTCCTATGATGTTTTTTACGATTTAAGACGGTGTCAGAAGATGACGCGCATCCAGAGCAACCTGTGACTGCCGACCGCAAAGCACTGTAGTAAAACAATCACGTAGAGCCAGAAGGGTGCATTTACAAAATCCAAGACGTTGTTGATTTCGAGTTGCTTACATTTTCTTTTTTTGGTTTGTGTTTCCTTTTTAAACTTCTCGTGAAATCCAGGCAAAAAGTATTAAAAAGGAATCACAGAGAAAGACTGATCCTGCAATGCCGCCTGCACAGGCAACGCATGTATAGACGTTCCACTAATTATTACTTTCCGTAATAACTACCTACACCGTTTGTACTTTAAATATGGCGCCAGTTGAAACCACACACCAAAACACTAGTGTGACATCACGTCTACGTTTTCACCTAGACCAATCAGCGATTTTACCAAACTGGAACCAGGGATAAGACCGCCCAACGGTGCTGCCGGCACGAGCTTCCAAACGAGGCTGCCAGCCTGCTAAAAAATTGCGAAAAGTTCGAGTTCCAGAATTCAGAAGGGTAATGGAGACACATCTATAACCAGGCGGAACGGTGAATTTCACGGTTCTACATGGTTATGGAGACGAGGCATAAGAGTGAGCATGATTGATAGTTAGTTTACTCTTTCTATTTGTTTTATAGGTCACTGTTAAGATATGAACTCCCTTTACCTGTGAACTCAGATACACTCAGAAAAGTACTTTTACTCAAGTAAATTCCCACCTCTGGCAATATGCGGTTGGAGCAAACGCAAGGATAGAGTGTTGTTTTCCATCATAAAATGGGCATTTTTTGCCACTACGCAAATCTCCGCTACGCAGATTTGAGGTGCCCCAAAAATGTAACTCAACTTAAGCTGGTAATGGCTAGAAGGGATACAGCTCATGTTAAAGTGGCACAAAACTCCAGCAAGAGTTTGAAGATAGCCTATATTGATTGGAATCAGTGATGGGACTTGGAATGTTTAGTATCATTTAGTTTTGATGGAATAGTTTTCCGCTCACAAAATAGATATTAACATTGTAGTTTTACCTTGTACTTCTGTGTAAAGTATAATTATGGAAAATGCTGTCAACCTGAGTTGCCCTGGTTACTATGATGTTAGTACTGTAAACTCTGTCATGAACAATCACCTATTACAGACAGCACAGCACTGCTCCAGCAAGCGGGAGGTACTCTTCAGTGCCTAGTAGATTGATGAACTTGTATCCAGGTGGTTTCTATCAATAGTATTGTAGAATTCATTCCTACAAAACAGCTATGTTCTGAATGATAAAAATATATAGGTCACGTTATTTTGCGAGATAAAGTTAGATTTATAAGGACATTGGATATCCAAGGCTTTACTTTTTCAAAAGTTTCATTGTAAAATTAGGATTCATTAGCATCTACAAAAGGTTAGTGTTGATGATAAAGAACATTTATTCTGAATCAGGGGGACGATGGACTACAATCCACAGATATTTGTTTTTCAAAATTTTGAACAAAACATTTGACTAGAATGGTTAATTCTCAAAAGCGCCACGACAATGTTAGTGGTGATGATGAAAGAGATATATTCTGAATCGTGGGACAATGGACTAAAATCCATGGCTTTTTGTTTTTCAAAATTTTGAACAAGAACTTTGGCTAGAACGGTTGATGCTAAATAGCGCTACCACAATAATAGTAGTGATGATGAAAGTTATATATTCTGAATCGGGGGATGATGGACTACAATCCACCGTTTTTTGTTTTTCAAAATATTGAACAAAAAATTGGGCAGGAATGTTTGATGCTCAGATTTAATTTTGGCTTGGTGATGGTTAATGTGGGTCTGGAAGGAGAGTATGCAGTCTAACAAGACACCTACAGCTTCATTATTTGCACCAGATGTGCTTGAGCTGGAACACATGAAATATTTGAACTGGCTAGGGTTTTGTTTGACTGCATGTTAGAAAATTGGCTAAGACAAAAGAATGGTCCAATAAGTTAAAAGAAGTGATAATTGCCCCTCATTAACAATGAACCAGATACTAAAATATTGCGAAGGAACTGAATGTTCCCAGAGACACCGTTGGAAGCATAGTTCACAAGTTCAAAGTTAAGGCAACAGTGGTAACACTAACTAGACGGGGCAGATAAAAGAAGCTGTCAACGGCTGCAACCCGATTCGAAAGATAGCAGGTTGTGAAAAACCTTTTAGTCTAAAACTTTTAGTTTATCCTCCCCCGATTCAGAATACATCACGTTCATCATCACCACTAACATTTTTGTAGGTGCTATTGAATTTCCTTTTTATTTTCAAAATCAAATATGTATAAAAAAATCTACATTTTAAAATAAAACTTGAGAAAAAACGAAAGCCGTGGATTGAAGATTTTTCTTACCTTATTCAGAGAATGTACTTTTCATATACCTGGATTGCTTCATTTAATAGCTATTGGCAGGTGGAAAACAAATGTCTACTGAATGTCCAATGTCCATTATAAAACTAACTTTACCTCGCTACATTATTTGCCAACGACTGCATCTCTACAACTCGGTGTTCTAGACATTTCAATGGTTTTAGATGGTGTAGCTACAATTGCGGGCAGACAGTCTATGTCTGGTTCAAGACTATGGGCCCTATTTTAATGATCTAAGCACACGGCGTGAAGCGCATGGTGCAAGTGCGCTTTGGGCGTGTCCAAATCCACTTTTGCTAGTTTGACGGCAGAAAAAAGGGTCCATGTGCCAAGCACATGGTCTGAAAGGGTTGTACTAAGTGTCTTCATTAATTCATAGGTGTGTTTTGGGCGTAACATCCAATAAACCAATCAGAGATTCATCTCCCATTCCCTTTAAGAGCCAGGCGCGTTTGTACCTTTTGTGCATTACTATTATGATGGCGGATTTCCACCGTACTATTTTTATTTGAAATACTTTGCAGGGCTTTGCACTGCGTTGCGCCGGGTACAAAATAGGGCCCTATGTGTCAGAGTAAGATGTCAGTTTGACAAGAGCTTTATTTCTTCTAGCCATAACCACTCAAGCTACACGAGAACTCCAGCTGTCTGACTACAACCATCCCGACACTTTCTAGAAGCTACTCTAAAACAACACACTACTGGGCAGACTCACATGCAGGTCGAAATGCAATCAAACCTTTGTAAAAAAAAAAAGAAGTGTTCATGGTTCAGGTCGTGAAAACAAAACTCTGCTCTTGCACAAATTTATACGTTTGTTAAATATAGAGCTACATAGAGTTTAAATGAGCACATAGCCATATCTAGCCAGCATTAACATCTGCAATTATTGAAACCAAAGACCCATAAAAGGTATATTCCCTAGATGTCTGAAAGGTGGCGCTGTTCATTTGCTTTTTTGACACTCCCCAGAAGAGTAAGGGCTCCTTGGTCTTAGCACTCACAAGGTGTGTCCTCGAACAGGCAGGCTGATGGTCCGGGACACTCTGTCCCTGAAGATGGGGAGGGTGAGGCTCAGGCCGGCTCCATTCTCCTGGATATCCATCAGGGAGGCCAGGGACTTGGTGATGTTCTTGGAGGATGGGTCTAACATGGGACCCAGGTACTCGGCCGAGACCGCCTTCATCTGGGCTGAGAGACGAGGCTCCGTCTGAAAGGGGGGTGGGAGGTAAAGAGTGGAAAAGAAGATGCACAACCATTGTTCAATTTGCAGTATATTTTACTGATATTAGGGGTATCAAGTAGGGCTGGGCGATGTCTGGATTTACACATCGTCAGAGCAACTTGTCCAAACATTGTCACTAGTCTTTTTTATCCATTAATAACAAGACAAGTCCGGTAGTTGATGAGGGGCGTTTATTGATGACAGGATGTGTGACGAAAAGGAGTTCAAAGTGTCGTGGCAGGAATCTACCAATGATGAGCACCAGTGTGGACATGGAGGGGCAAGAAGGTTCTTTTGCTATTTACATTTTAGTAGACACTCTTATCCAAAGTGACTTACAATAACTACAGGGACATTCCCTCTGGAGGAACTTAGGGTTAAGTGCCTTGCTCAATATACAACAGCATCTGGCAGAGTCTGAAATTGAACCGGCAACCTTTTGACTAACCAGTCCGACTCCCTAACCACTGAGCCACCTGTCACAGGTATCCATATGAAGCGGTAAATAGTCAAGGCAGGCGCGAAGGAGATGCAAGCAACTGTAGTTTATTTGTACTTAAACTTAGAAAACAAATACTGCCACGAGGGGCTAAATAGAGTATACACCAAACGACATGCCAAGAACACATAACCGGGAACCACGTATCAGGAACACATTGAACGACAAGAGACAGGGAGGAACACATAGGCTGAATACTCAAACAAATGAAGACTGATACAAAACACCTGGGAACCTAAAACACCGACGTCACCTACAGACACACTTAGAATAACATAACACATGTACGGCACATAAAGAACACTAGGGGCAACCAAACTAACACACATGAGGGAGCAAACTAGAGACAGGACACACACAGGAGAGCAACTTAAACAAAACAGTCCACGTCACACACCCATACTATTTGAAACTAACAAATTTGACACAAGTAGGCAATAATTATTCTGCTCCGCTCTGTACAAGTAATGACATTGTTCTCTTAAATGACAAATAAGAAAATACGGCAATTTGTCATTTTATCCAGCATGTTGCTCACTAATGCAATGTAGTCCATTTATAAGTAATGTATAAGTAATACATAAATAAATCATTTGATTAAACATGGGTTTTGAAATCATCACTTAATCAATCAATTGTAGGGCTGGTATGATATGCATATCGCGATACAATATGCACTCCAGAGCCCGTTCGCCTGGCAACAGCTTATAATGCCCGCAACACAAACTCAGATATTGCGTTTCAAACTAATAGCGCAAGTTTTAATTCATTGCAATAAAGATTGTGAATTCATTGTAAAGCTAGTGAATTGTAACCAAATTCAATTTTATTGTGTGGAAAGAAATAAAAAGAGTATGTGATAGCAAAAACGGCACATTTAACATGATTTAATAACTGATTATTAAAAACATTAACAAATAAGTTGTACACAAATTGATTGACTATTTTGTCAGTATTTCATGTAAAAAAAACAAGTACATTTGAAAATCATTTACTAGAGTCTGTTGTTACCCAAAATAGACTAATTGTAGCAACACATGATCATGGACCCACTACCTATCTATGAAATGAACAAACAATGATTATTGTGATGAATGAGGAGCGCTATTATTTTGAAATGAAATATCTGAGTTTGTGTTGCAGGCATTATATACTGTTAATGGTGAATAGGCTCTGGAGTGCATATTGTATCGCAACACGCATATCGTACCAACCCTGATCAATTGTATTTTATAAAGCACTTTTGTCAACAGCAGTATTCACAAAGTGCTTTGACATTGTTGAGAAAGTAATTCTGTATGAATCTGTATTAACATTTAAGAATGTTATAATGGGGTAAAGAGAGAAAAGACTGAGGCCTGTTGCTCACTGTGTATTGTGGGGTCTGTGAGGGAGTTGCCACTCTCTCCTATCGAGAGAGTGTTCAAGGCCATCTAATTTGTTCCCATAAATACAGGGGTTGGGCGAGTAGCTTTAGATTGGGGTAAGCTTATGTGTATGTGGTAAATATGGAGTACATATTTGTATGCTTCTCTTATCAGGAAAACGAACAAAATGTCAGAATAACCTGTGCTTTGCTAGACATTCAGGGTTAGGGGGAAAATAGCATGTGACCCAGGAGTCACGGGTCTGAGGAGATAAGGGTCTTCTTGAAGGTGCTAGGTATGTCATTAACAACCCCAAGTCTACATAAGTCAGCTCGAATTGATATTCGGGGCTCTATCCAAAACCGTCTTTGTGTGCCTCGTCGCTGAGATCTCCCGGTTCCGGAACGAGGAGTACTTTATTAAAAATCCTATGATCCACCTGCTGCCTGACTCCAAACTGATTATATCAACCAAGATCCTTTTAGCTGCAGAATAATCATCCTTTACAACAGATATCTGGCCTAAAACCCCCAAGAGCAAGCAACAACAAGTGATGCACAGTGGCTTGAAAAAACTGGACTCAAGCTGGATGAATGCCTCAGGATAAATTATTTTGCCATGACCATGCTACCATAAGAATTGCAAGTATAGGACATCCATTTACATTAAAGTCATTTAGCTGAAACTTATTTTGAGCAACTAACAGGACCACTGGATTCAACACTATGCTTTGGATTATGTGATGGCAATCATGGGCCTTCTTAATCATGTATAGATGCTGCCACCTCCTGGCCAATGATGGAACTAAAGGTACAATTAAACCTGCACCTCCATCTAAAACCATTGAAATACTTCAATGTAGAGTATGATCACTGGTTAGTTATGAACTGCTTTTACCAGAGGCCTATACTACGAAGCAAGTTCAACATGCCCAGTATTTATCTTCATTAGCTCGCTTCAATAAACCTAACAACTGCAATTTGGATAAAAGATGTCACAACGGTGGTTATCAATTCGTTAAATCAACCCAGGTTTTCCCAATCTAGCGACGAGCACGTTCCCATAAAAGGGGCAGTGTTTGCACCATTTGACCAATCGCAGACATGGACAAGTCTACCAGTCCTGCATATTTCACTCAAGAATAGCAAAGTGAAGAATATTAAAAATATAATCCAGGTGTAAAGCAGGAATAAGGAAAGATGGCATATAATTGTCAACTGTATGTATAAATGTGTCAGTTATGAGTCTCAACAATATCAATATAGGATTTCAGGCATACGCTCTATACTATATATATATACTGTTCAGTGTCCATGCCACTGCATAAGAGCACATAGGTCTTATAGTATTATCGTTGTGTAAATCGCATGTTCTGTTCACCTGCAACTATTCTTCTCCATGTGACCTGGAAGCTGAATTCATTAAATACAAACAACAATCTACCTGCGTGGGTCTTCCTCTCTCCTTATCTCAACAACACCCACGTTATATCGTGACATGTGTAAGTACTGTGGGAGTAAATAGTAAAATGCATTACTGTTCTAGAGTGAAATACAGGGGGATACAGGGGGATACATTGATGTTGGTTCCGTAACAACCACGGCATTCATGAAACTACCTGTAGCTAACAAACACAACAATATTTATACACAAATTTCCCCAAATGGTTGATCCCTGCCGAGTACTTTTACTTTGTACTTTTTACAAATCTTCTTCCAAGATAGATGCATTCACGACAGAGGGTGAGGCCTAAAGCTGAAACAATCTGAACATGTCCACTTACCTGAACCTTCAGCTTGAAGTCATCCTGACTGGCTGAAGACTTCATCTGAGACACACTGAAAAGTGAGAAAAACAGATATGTAAGCACAATTAAGGTCAATTAAACAAAAGTATATATATATAGTATATATATTTGAGATTTAAATAAGCTTCTAAAATTTGCAAATATCATTACATTTCAGAGATTATTTGACCTTAGGAAACAAACCCTGAAAAAGGTTATCATAAGCAGGAATATAGTTGAGTCACTAAAAGTTGAGTCTGAGTCCAGTCACGTGTCTAATGAGTCTGAATCCAGTCGAGAGTCTAATGAGTCCGAGTCTAGTCGCGAGTCTAATGAGTCCAAGTCCAGTCGCGAGTCTAATGAGTCCGAGTCCAGTCGCGAGTCTAATGAGTCCGAGTCCAGTCGCGAGTCTAATGAGTCCGAGCCCAGTCGCGAGTCTAATGAGTCCAGTCGCGAGTCTAATGAGTCCAAGTCCAGTCGCGAGTCTAATGAGTCCGAATCCAGTCGCGAGTCTAATGAGTCCGAATCCAGTCGCGAGTCTAATGACTCCGAATCCAGTCAAGAGTCTAATGAGTCCGAGTCCAGTCACGAGTCCAATTAGTCCGAGTCCAGTCACGAGTCTAAAGAGTCCGAGTCCAGTCACAAGTCTAAAGAGTCCGAGTCCAGTCACAAGTCTAATGAGTCCGAGTCCAGTCACGTGTCTAATGAGTCCGAGTCCAGTCGCGAGTCTAATGACTCCGAGTCCAGTCACGAGTCTAAAGAGTCAGAGTCCAGTCACGAGTCTAATGAGTCCCGAGTACTGTTTACAGATAGGCTATTGATATATATTATTATATTATTATCAATATATTATTGATATAATATGACATTGAAACTAATTAATGATTCATCTATAAATAATAGTGTATTTATTCTACCAAACAAAATGTGTCAGTTACAAAAACATTTAAAAAAAACACAAAGAGGCCTAACTAAGTTTCCTCAACAAAAATGTATTTTGCTAACTAAACGTTTAGTTTGGTAGACAGAATATAACCCTAGCTGCTCATTTCTGTTAGCCTGCCCAGTCCAAAGGTATATAGCCTACAACTCATACAAGCAAACATTAATCTGAATCACCAGTGTTCGATTCCAGCCAAGTCACAATTCATAAACATTTAGCACTCAAGTCAGACTTGGATCTGAGACCTGGAATGGAGTACTACGAAACAGCTTGTCAGGCTCCATTAATGTTCATCCATACATGGTCAAATTTCCTTGCTGCAGTATTATAGTTCTGCTTTAGCAAACTGGCTCAATGTAAGGTCTACCATCTGTAAAGAAGCAAACTTCGGAATAATGACCTCTTACCTGCCATCAGAGGCCTGGCTAAACTCTGACGGTTCCTCATCTGTGCTGGTGTAACCGTTCTCTATAAAACACGGATAAAGAATACCAAGAAGGTTCAAGTAAGAAAGCGAGTCACTGGTGAAATGTATGTGTGTTTGTGTGCCTTTTCACCTTGTTGTACATTGTGAATGAGTGCCTGAAGCTCAGGAATACATTCTGCTTTCTCCCTTAACGCGTCCAGGATGACGTGGTTGTGAGCTGAGCCAATCATATCAGTCTGTCTCAGCTGTCCCTCTAATAGACGGATCTGAGACTCCTTTTGAGCCACCTGCAAACCCTATAGACACACGCATACACTAGAGAAGGGGTTGGCGACAGGCAGTCCACAAAGTATGTTCGTTTGACTTTTTTGTGAAACAAATACTGTAAATTGACCAGGAATTGTGTGTCATTGTAATCAAATATAAAAAATACAATCACTACTCAGGATTAGTTGTGGTCAATTTACAGTGTAACATTTTATAATTCAGACAAATTGCATTGTCTACACATGCACTACTGTACTTTCTGCAACTGATTTGAAGTTCCATCAGTTCATAAAATGACCAGCAGAGGGGGGCATACACCAACTATTGATACTATCAATGCTCATTAAAAGATTCCCATTTTACACAACACTTTCATTTGTCAAAAAAATATTTAACTGACAAGAAACTTGAAAAGGTACATTTCCAACCTAGTATCATCCCATCGTCCTTCGTTTGGAAATAAGTAAGGAGTAGAATGAACTACGGTAACTAACCAGATGATCTTGGGTCCTCGTTACCTTGTCAATGGAGGCTTTCAGGAAGTGGTCCAGGAGGTGTCGCGCCTCAGCCAAAGAGCACGAGCTGATGACCACTGATGTGTCCACTGAGTCCAGCTCATCCTGCAAAAAACACTAATGCTTCAGTAGGCCGCACAGATCACCCAGGAAGCACTAACAAGACATTACTATTCTGAAGTTGGAGGCCTTTGTGTGAGGTTTCTGCAATTCTGTGTGTTTGTTCTCTGTCGTGTGTATGCAGTATTTTTGTGTTGTGTGTGTTCTTGCCTTGGTCTCTTCAATCTGAACGATAGTGGCCTGGCAGTCTGACAGGCTGTCGTTGATGTAGTCAATGTTTGCGTTCAAAACCTCGATGTCCTCGTTGATTTCCTGGACTAGGCGGTCTTCGCCGTCAGGCCCTCCTCCCTCCGCCATTAGCACCTCTCTTTTACGCAACAGCGCCTCCTGCTGCACTGTCAGCTCCTCGCGCTTCTGTCTCACACACACACACACACACATCAACTGTTGGACTAACTCGGGAAAGATCTCAATAGCATCTTTCTCACTACCTTTCCCCTGTTTTCATATCCTCAAAACCAATTTGAGAAGAAGATCAAATGTGATCCACCTCTGAACCTCTCATCCAATCAATACTCTCTCAAGAATCTTTCCTCGACTCATTGCACTCTCTCACCTTCTGCTCAACGACAAATCTGAAGGTTTAAAAGAAATAATTTCCTTCTAATGAGTTCAAAATAGAAGGCAAGGAGACAGAGGTCAAGTAATCAAGAACGGAACCAAGGAGTCATACTGCGGGCCGTTGGAATGACCTGATGACCTCACACCTTAATGAGACGGTCCATGTCAGCCTCCATGTTGCTGATAGTCATCCTCTGCATGACGATGTCCAGGATCCGCCGCTCCAAGGTCTGCCACTTCTGACGGGCTGCCTTGGCAAAACTACTGCTGCCCCCCTGGATCACTTTGCTCTGCTGGACTCGCTTCCTCCTACCGGGATGGGGGGGTGGTTTAATCAAGCATTAATAGACTGAAAAAGCCACTCATGTCAATTTGAAGCTAAATTGAAGCTAAATTGATAGATAAGAGGAACGGTGAAATATTTAATTAAACCGGAGTGAATGGGACAAAAAGCCATGTGGAAGTAAATCCCAACAGAACAACACCTCATCTGGTTCTGACTTATGATGCAGCATGCACACAATCAGAGAAACACACACTAACCCAGCGACCCGGGTTCCGTTGGTGGAAATCCCCTCGTTCTCTCCCATGTAACCGTTAATCTTGGTGTTCCACTGTCTGACGATGTTAGATACGTTGGTCGGGGTGTTTCTGAGAGAGACGAGTGGGGAGAAAGGGCTTCATTTTCTTCAACAAGTGATTGCACATTTTTAAACTAGACAGTAACTTGACTAAAACACAATGTTAAATGTTTAAATCTCATATGATTTATTTTAGTTTTTGTCCTCTCTTTCTTTGCTTTGGCCATGTTTTTAAAGAAGACCCTACAATTGTTCATTGCATATTGTTTCTCACAAAAGCTTCCTATATTATGACATTCAAAACTCTAACATGGTGTTTTATATAGGGCACCAGGTTCTATCTGGATCACATTCTGAGTCGTGGTCCCATTTACCTATTGGACTCAGGTTCAGAAGAGGTGGTGCTGGCTGAAAGTTCTGCTCCAGAGTCGAGGGGTTGCAGGCGCCTAGCCATCCGCCCAGACAGGGGTTTAGCCAGCCGCCTTAAAGCCGTCACCTCCTGGCTCTTCCTCCTCAGAACCAGCTCCTGCTGTCGCTTCTGACACTCCAACGAACGGATTTGATACTAAAGAAAGGGTTGGGGGCAGATCAACCATTATAAGCGGGAGTCTGGATACTAACCGCACATTCTCAATGTGCAGCATCTAGCAAAGGGCTTGCAGAGAAAATGAGAACACAGAACAAAGCAATCAAATTTGCCCCCAAGTAGCGCAGCACTCTAAGTTGCTATCTCAAAGCACAACTTTGTCATTGTGGCCAGGTGTTCGAATCCTGGTCGCAGCATACTGACGATGCCCGGGGGGGGGGGCTCCAGCTAAGTAGGATGACATGCTTGGTAAAAACTCTACCTCTTCTACTGGGCAATTGTTGCAACAAGATTCAAATAACACCTTTTCATGGAAAGTCAGAGCTGAAAAAATTGGTGGAAAATGTTGAAAACAAACAAAAAAACACCTGAGCCCTGAGCCTAAACATGCTGAATGATGGACCGGTTTGTTTCAAAACCCAGGCTGAGGTGACTACAGCTAGATGGAAACTGGTTAATGGGAAAGCTAACATCTTTTGGAACACTACTTGTAACAAAACAGTGGTAACCCTGATGATTATACACTCTTTAAAACACCACAGACCTCTTGTAACAAAACAGTGGTAACCCTGATGATTATACACTCTTCAAAACACCACAGACCTCTTGTAACAAAACAGTGGTAACCCTGATGATTATACAATCTTCAAAACACCACAGACCTCTTGTAACAAAACAGTGGTAACCCTGATGATTATACAATCTTCAAAACACCACAGACCTCTTGTAACAAAACAGTGGTAACCCTGATGATTATACACTCTTCAAAACACCACAGACCTCTTGCCGGCGCTGCTCCTTCTTGAGCTGAGCAATTTCCCTGTTCCTCTTAGCTTCCACCATCCTCCTTCTTTGCTGCTCCTCCTTCATCTGCTTCATCAGAGCCACCTAGGGGCCAGAACACACTGTACTCAACAGGAAAATCTATCACCTGGGATTAATTTAAATGTGATTGGTATGTTTGTTATATTATTGACAGTGGGATGCAGAGGCTAGTGCTCGAACCCATGCCACCGGGGTGAGATGTGCAGTTCGGAGTCGGAAGCTGCAACATCAAACGCTAGTATATGGACAGTTTTTATTCATCTGAATTTGTCAATCTTTAGGAAATAGTAATTAACAGAACAGAAAAATGTACTTGACATCCAGATAAATGACAAGCACCCTGATTGATTCGCTAAAATATTAAAACACTTATAATATTTGACTGCTTCCACGCCACAAGAAGCACTTAATTGAATTGAATGTGTTAGCGCTGGAAACAAAAGCCTGCACATCCTGGCACTTTTCAAGGCCAGGTTAAGTGACCGTGTCAAAAGCTCAACAAGTACCACTGCAGATGGGTTCGATTCTGACCTACTGTCATTTCAACAGTTTCCCTCTTTTTCATCAAAGCATAAAATGCCCATAAATATACAATACTGTTCAAAAGTTTGGAATCACCCATAAATGTTTGTTTTTTTATAAACATTGATACTTTTACTCGTGAAGGTGGCATTAAATTGATTAGAAATTCAAGTTAAAAC
>JACXGM010029906.1:0-13478 GCA_016801145.1 Umbra pygmaea
TTAAATATACACAATAAATGAACGAAAACAACCAAAAACAATAAATAAAATGGACACCCAGTGTCTGTCAACAAAAAATGAACTTGAATAAAAACCAAACACAATCAAAACAATAAAATGGAAATTAAAAACCACACACACAACAGTAAAATCTCTTTTCGGAAAAGAGAGAGAGGGAGAGACGAGGAAAACAAACAAGCATGCAAATGGAAATTATTGCAGCCGTAAAAATTATTCAGCTAATTTTTATTTATCATGCGATTAATTGATTTATTGCATATTGCAACAGGCCTATATATGATTAGTAAGTGTGAATTAATGACAGTATTTCATGCTTAGCCACATAATAAAACAGTTTTCAGTGTCATAACTGTTCATATTATAAACCTGATATAGTTACCGGGTCAGCTGACACTCGATGATGGTTCTTGTTACTCCTCTGGACAGGTACATACGTGCGAGGGGGTACCTGAGGTGGCAGGGTCTTACTCCGAGCCACTGGCTTCCCTGATTGGTCTCCATTGGCCCGCCTACCCCTTGGTGATGGCCAATCCTCATTGAGTTTAGAGAGGGCATCATTGAGGCTCTCATAGTTAACCGTCTCCCCTGACGACAGTTTGGGCTGGTCGACCTCAGGGGTGAACAGGTTGACATTGCGGGGCACTGTAGTCGGCCGGGGAGGCAGTAAAGACTCAGAGGAGTGGGGTAGGGTCGTCCTGGGGGGTACAGCCGGTGGAGGGTCATCTGGAGGAGGGGGGAAACCTTTAGGCATGGTCAGAAGAGAACCATAGCTAGACCCTGACCCCCCATAGCTGGAGCTCAAATAGGCTCCCTTCCCTGAGCTCTCCAGGATGTACAGGGGATCCTTCCGGTAGATTTCCCGTGGAGGGGTGGGTCTGACTGTTGAGGGCCTTGGGGAGTGGGACCACCCAGGATGTTGTTGGCTGAGAGAAGGGTCTGATCCGGACAGCCCTCTGAGCAAACTCTCTCCTCCGGTGGGGCTATGGCTGAGACGGGGTGGGAGGGCGGGTCCATGGCTCTGGTTCTCCCGGGGTGGCAGCGCAGGCACACTGCCACTGTCCTGGCTGCTGGAACCCTGGCTGTCGCCTCCCTTGTCCTGCTTCAGCCTTGAGAGGGCGTCATACTCCATCTGCAGGGCTTCAGCCAGGACCAGCTCTCGCTGACTCAGGCCCAGGGAGTCCAGGCCCCAGGGACCGTCACTGTCCTTCTGTGTCTGCGCTGCTGACATGGTCCTATGGGGGATGGGGGCACAGCGGGAAGCGAGGAGAGGGACACTGGTGCTAGGATGTCCAGAGAAGAACCATGGAGCTCAACACAGGCTCTAGAAAGAGAGGGAGAGAGAGAGAGTAATGATATTCCAGAGAAGTTTCAGATCTCAGGGAGTTAAACCAAAGTTCAACATTGGTCCAAAAAACATACAGTATTGCAAACAATACAACTATTTAGGTTTAAAAATAAGCTCAACTGGACACCTAAATGAAACAGTGAATGAACTGAGATACAAAGCACACAGGGCATTCTATGCTATTAAAAAAAAAATTAAAATTGACATTCCTCCTCACATTTGGCTAAAATTAATTACGTGTATGATAGAACCAATTGCACTCTATGGCACAGAGGGGTCCACTGGCAAATCATTGGAACAATGCGTGCTGAACTTTGTAAGATTGTCCTACATTAGGAGGAAAACTACAAACGAGGCATGCAGAACAGAATTAGGTCAGTATCCACTATTAATAGTTTTATTTCAGTTTAGGGCTGAAACGATTCATCGAGTTACTCGATTAACTCGATTACAAAAATTCCTCGAGGCAAAAACTCTGCCTCGAAGCCTTGTTAAATTCCTATGACGCGCAATTTAAGTTACCGCAGGGATCTAATTGTTTCACACGGACCGTTGTTCAATCTTCAAGAAGCACACCATAGCGCGTGATACATTTTGAATTTAGTTGGCGCGATTGTGGAGAGTAAAGATGTCCATAAACGTCAGAGATTGTTTGAAGTTTGGGATCATTACGAACTTAAAAGGGAAGAGAACAAGGTTGCTGTTTCACCAAGCATCGCTGAAACAAGGTAACGTAGCCTAAGCCTATACATTGATGTTCGCTGATTTTAAACTTATAATGTATTCGTAGGGATGTCGTGGTGCGGTTTGAATAAATATGATGTTTAGCTTTGATGTTTTTAAGTAGTAAACGTATTCACGTTCAATTGCAAGAGAGTATAGTCTAAAAAAGAACCCCTTCACACACACACACACACACGCACACGCGCACACGCGCACACGCGCACACGCGCACACGCGCACACGCGCACACGCGCACACACGCACACACGCACACACGCACACACGCACACACGCACACACGCACACACGCACACACGCACAGTGATTAAAGGGAAACTTCACCCTACAGCTATCTGGAGGTGCTAGTAGCTTCTCCCATACATTTGTAGAACAGTGAGATATGTTTCACCCATGCCTGGCTAGTGTAAGAGCAAGATTAGAAATTTAGCGGGGAATTTTCATACTCTGACATCACCATGTGTTTCGAATGGACTTTGGAGATAGGAAAAATGAATATAGGCATGATTTCTGTCGCAAAAATAAGCATCCCTGTTAAACTGCTCTGGCTTTCAAACCTACTCCTTAAAGCCTCAGTTGTCCTTGCTTTTTTAAGGTATAGCTTGTCTTTCTGTGACGTTTCTATCAGCCGTTTTAATGCTAAACAGACGAGGTGGTATGATTTTTTCAGTATGTATAGAACTACAACGCTGGCTTCCTTGTTCCAAGCCCCACCCACCTGGCATGTTCTCTGGATTCTGTGAAACAGTTCGTAACCAAAGTCGCTGGTAACACAGTTGCTACTAACCTAGGATTTGCAGATGAGGAATTTTACAACTTGCTTTTACATACTGAGTGACATCCAACCATACATGTTTGCGCCCGAGTACACCGAAGAACATTTGGAGTTTGATATTCAGCTTCAACAAGGCAGCATGTTCTACAGATAATCCAGTTGAAATGCAGTTAAATTCTAATTGCCTAAGTGCTTCTGTGGGAATATGTCCATCCATGACTACTGACGAAGAAAGCATTTGCTACGATGGATGTGATCGTGGACAAGCTTTACTTGAAAGGATTGAACCACAAATGACTGACGACCGCATATGCGTCACTGAATCACTGAAGTTTTCCAGTACACATGGAAAGAGACGTAGCAAGAGGACAATTAACAGATGAGTAAGTTTATTAAACCTATTTTCTGTACCTTGATAATGGAGCAAACATCGTGTTTGTGGTAATGTTATTGTACTGTATGTTTAGTGTGCCAGCTGTTTTTAGTAGTTAGCTGAGTGGGTAAATTACTATACCTTACTATATAGGCTACTCTTTCTAGATAAAGAAAAATGGATGGGATCGCATCGCTTTTCAGCCGCATTCGGGCTGTAGTGCCGGTTAATTTAGCACGTAGATCCCTTTCATAATCTTCCGACCTAAAATGCAGACTGCAGACCCTAACTTTTAATAGCCTATTGTAAATTGTGAAAGATTTCTTCTTTTTGGGCTTGGTTGTAATTTCTGCAACCAGGTACAGAACACCAAATGGGCATAATGGAAAGAAATTAGACTACAATTTTAAAAAACAAATATTTATAACTTTCTAGCGTCAAGCTCTACAGAGGTGTGCTATTGAATTGCCCATATTCTATGTCGGTGCATTTAAACGGGGGCAGGCACTAAATTCGCTTGGAATTCTGGGAGTTGTGGTAGCTAAACTTTAGACGGATAGAGAAGCACCCCAGTGGAAGCGAAAGGAAATGAAATATACTATTGGCTTTTCTCTGATATATTGAAAAAGAACAGACGTGTATATGACATAAATCATCTATGGTAACATTTGTAAATGATATACTATGATTTACTGTGGAACAATCCTTTAAGTGCTACATTAATCGATTACAAAAAGAATCGATAGCTGCAGCCCTAGTTCAATTTAAAATATATTTTACCAGGCAAGTTGACTGAACACTTTCTCATTTGCAGCAACGGCCTAGGGAGAAAGGGGGGGTGAATGAATGAGCCAATTGAGAGATAGCAATTAAGTTATGGAAACATCTAAAAACAGTAACCCCCAATCATATCATTACCAAGCTCAAGTGATAACAAGAGCTGAGCAGCAGAGAGCGTCCATTCATCCAACGGTCCTGGAGCTGAGTTCACTAACCTGTTCAACAAACACACTGATGCACCAGACCAGAACCTCCAATAAATCAAAATAAACCAAATTACAAAACAATTAATAAAAACTACAATGCCTATTGGGAAACACAAACTAAAACACAAAGCAAAATGTAGTGCTATCTGGCCCTAAACCGACAGTACACCACGGCAAACTGTCTGACCACGGTTACTGACAAAGTACAGACTCAGTGAGCACATCCTTGCTATTTCCCCCTGTAGAGGAAAGGCTGTGTCATCACTGCACCACAGCAGAACAAGAAACAGAGCTGCACTTCCTGGCAAAATGTCAAAAATAGAAAACAATTGATAATTATTTCCCTTAATTTGAAGTCATTCTTAAAGGTTTTAAAACCCTCTCTGACGTAGCTAGGCTACCTGTCCTATTGGGTGAGGACACAGAGACGTGTATTGTTAGCACACTATGTTACTGCCTGCCACAAATTAAGGGACCGTGCTGCCTGACAAGCAAATAACCTGTCAGTGGTACTCATTATCAATGTAAATATTGTAATATTAGTGTTATATGTTGTTTTTTGTCTTTCTTATTAATTATAAAATAATTTTCTTTATTGAATTCAATTGTTTGTATGAGTTACAATGACATTCAATTCATCAATTTCATCCTGACTTCACAAACAAGGATAACATCAGCATAGGCTGAGAGTCGAATAGGAGAAATCCCTGCTGACAGATAAAGCCCCTCCAGTAGAGACTTAATGCTATTCAAAAACAGTTCAATTGCAAAGGAAAACAACATACCAGATAATGAGCACCCTGTCTTATCCCCCTCCCCACCCTGAAGGAGCAGTCAAGCCATCGCTAACTTTCAATACACTTTCTGTCACCATAGAGCACCCTGATCATGGTGATGAAACCAGGATCCAACACCTTTTCCTGGTCTATAGAATTCAAACCAGCATAGCCCTGGAGACATCCAAGAAATCCAGAAAGGAGATTATCTCCGATCAGTTTGCCAGGAACACAGTAGGACTGGTCCGTATGATCTGCCCCATCACCACCCTCAGCCGATTGACCTTAGACAACATTTTATAATCAGTGCACAGCAATGCCACTGGCCTCCTGTTTTGCACCTCCCTAGGATCTCCCTTTTTCAGCAATAGCGTGAGGACCGCCCTCCTGCAGCTCAACGATAGAGCCCCTCCAGCCAAACTAACATTAACCACTGTCAGCCAGTCCTCAACCCTCATAGCCCAGAACGACTTAAAAAAGTCAACAAGAAGTCCATCAATTCCAGGTGCCCTGCTATTTTCCATGGCCTGCAGCGCAGCATTCAGCTCCTGCAGTGACAGGGGGCGCTGTAGCTCCAACCGAGACTCACCAGCCACCTGAGGGAGGCCCTCATAGAACCGTCGTGACACTGTGTGATTCTCTGTGTACTCACACCTGTAGAAGTCTGCATAGAACTCTACTGCCCTTTTCAAATGCCACTGGGTCTGGTGAGCTCCATTCGCTGAGTGAATACAGTGAATGATCCTTTTCTGACAATTCTTTTTCTCCAAATTGAAGAAATATTTCAATGAAGCATCCATGTTGGAGACACTCTGAAATCTGAATCTCACCAATGCCCCCTGTGCTCTAATACCCAGCAGAGCCACCAATGCGGCACATTTCATCTTTCATCTGACCTCCTGTGGTCCCCAACAAGGCCTGGAGTTCCACAATTTCAATCTCCAGGGCACACATTGATCTACTGACATCCCTGGTGACATTAAAAGTGTATTGATAACAAAAATGCTGTATTTGAATTTTACCCACATCGCACCACTGTGGAAGGGAACTAAAAACTAATTTCTGAGATTGCCACCTCTCCCAAAAGTGAGCATCACTCAACAAAGCACTCTTCAATAAGCACTCTTCGGTTTGATAGTCTATGAACACCACACCTGTAACCAACAATGACCAGAGAAACCCACTAGAGATACTTGACTTAAACACCAGAGAGTGATGTTCAAAACCATAAAACTTATCCAGCCTAGCCTGTGAAATAAGAGTCTCAGGCATTAACCAAAGTATCCTTCCTGACATTGTCATGGTTACTGTGCCACACATCACATAGCTCATTGGCATCAATAAGACTAAAGAGGCGTCGCCTCGAGGGAGCACAAGGTTCATTGTGGTTCTGGTCTAAATCACCAACCGTACAATTAAAATCCCGACAGAAATAAGAACTCATCAGTATTATATTTATCAAGAGTTTTAGACAATACCTCTAAGAACCATTCTTTCAGCAGCCACTACCGGAGCATAAACATAAATTAAAGTGTCATTTTTTCAAATGTTGCCCAAACTTTTAATAACCTCCCAGCCACTACCTCAACATCATAAGACAGAGGCACAAATCCCTTTGAGAAGAGTATAGCCACGCCCCCACTCGTAGAGCTCTTATGACTGAGTACTACCTGCCCCTCCCACTCCTGCTTCCACAGTACTTCATTGCCCTTATTGCTGTGTGTCTCTTGCAAAAAAGTGACATCTATCCCTTTAGTCTTTATCAACTCATAGATCACAGCCATTTTTGTCATGTCTCTCGCACCAATAATGTTCAGGGTAGATATTTTAAACTCACTCATGATAGAGCTGCAACGGAGTACACACCACCCGTAGGGGTACTCCCGTGTTAAAGCACACTAGTCACAACTGGGTGGACCACCATCTGTAAGTTTGGTAAAGGGCTCCTCGATCGTATGCCAGTTTAGTTTTGTGTATTTGTGTTGGGAGATAGGACAGGTTAGGGGACGTTTTGTTCATTTCTTTGCTTTGGTCCCGTCCAGCCTCCCCTTCTCCAAACTATTTACTGTGGGTAAATAAACCCTGTGTTTATACAGTACATTTTTGTCTCGTGCCCTTACTCGCACCAATGACCCCATACCTCTTTCGCTGACTTATGGGAGTGACTGGGCAGTGAGGTGTCAGGTCAACCTCCTACGGGAGCTAGGTTGTAACAATAACTAACCCCAGAAAATAAAAATAACCATTCAATGAGTTATGACTGCGATTGTGACCCTCCATTCGATTGGGAATTGATTTCAAATGTTAGCCTTGTGACAACTTTTTTGAACCTCACAATTTCAGGACTGGACAGCCCTTCCCCCGTGATTTGACATATTATATTTGACATTATATTCCACAAAGTATTTTTCCCTTTCCTCACTTGCAAAAATGTTCGCACCCTGTCAAAACTATACCCCGATTACACCCTTCCCTCTTCATTCAGCTGGGAAACATCTGAGGACTCAGCCTCGCTAACCGCCCCCGACGAATCCAAAACTCCCTGTTTTGTACTTTGTTTTTTGGAAAGAGAGCCCATAACCACTTGATCCCGCTTTCTTTTTACTCCGTGGTACTTTAAAGACCAACACCTCATCCTCCATCCATTCAACCGCTGTCTCATGATCATCATTCCTCTCTAACACCGACTCAGTGACAGCTCCTACAGTCACCCGTAACACCTTCCCCTCCCCACGATCGGCTTCCTTAAACTGCTCCTGCACGCTGGCAGTTGCATCCTCTATAGCCTGTCCATGCTCACCCCCAGCACTACCATCCATTTCTGCCCTCACCTGACTCTCCTCACCCACCCCCAGAGCACCCTCTCGCTCAGTGTTGTTGTGTCCTCTACCCCAACCATTGTATCTAGGGCAACCGTCACCTCAGGCCGACACGAACACGAACTCACCAAGTGTCCTTCTCAAGGAGGACCCAAAACACTTCATGGATTCCGTAGCAGCGACCACTTGCACCGTAATGGAATCATTTTAATAGCAGAAACATGGCACGACAACCATGGCATGGCACGACAACTCGCGCTCCACTACATCTCCTCCAACAAACGGAGGAACATTTGACAAAATGACTTTCTTTGCAGGGTTTACAAGAGGGGAAACTGTCATTTACGTGTCCTTCAACACAACACCGCTTTGAACAATTGCGTTAACCTTTTCAATCAAATCCAAAAAGAATACATCAGCACTATTCATCCGTGGAGCAGACCTAATGCTCTCATGGTTAGCGTCTCAAACATACCACTTCTCCATCGAGTGGCCATCTCAGCCAGGCTCATGCCGGCACCACTCCTCACCACTCTAAATCGTTCTTACTGACAATACCTTGTTCCACAATCTGAAAAGTCAATTATCACACCGCACTAAACCAGCCCCTGAAACCCCAGAAAAACACCTTGCTGGGGTGAGAAGAAATTATCCAGCCACTCTCCCACACACAATCCTGCCTCCGTCACCCACTCCCAGCATGCACTGAGAGAGAGAGAGAGACAGAGAGAGATTATCAGAAGATTGCAAACAGAACATGTGGTTCAGTGTTAGAATGACAGGCTGCAATGGATTAACACATTAACAAAACATGAATGTGTATTCATGTCTGGGAAAACTGACTGGTGTGGTCCGGCTCTGCAGAATCACTGCCCCCCCAGGTCATGTTAAAACCATAACCTGGCCTCCCTCACGCACAACACACACAGCTCTCTGCTCCCAAATGAAAACACAGCTGAGGAAGTGCTTAATCCAGACTGACGTGTGAGGGAAAGAGGCAGTTTCAGCGTTCTCTAACCCTAGACACCTCTTCCCCTCACACACGGATCCTCAAACGTTTCTAAAGGACCATGGGAGCGCTCTCTTGACAACACTACTTTGCACCTCCACGATCCTGAACCACACAAGTTAACACCCGACGGCTGTGTGTTGTCAACTCAGTTCCAGCTCTGTGAGCCAAAGCACAATCACGCCTCTGTAAGAGCAGATGATGGAGGCACCTGACCTTTCCTGACCCCAGTTACCATAGAGACAAGGCGAGCCGCTCCCACCGAGACACAGTGTGACCTCTCGCCCAGAACTCCCTCTCTCAGGAAGTTCTCACATCGTGGACAGGCAAAACCATGTGATGAAACCAAAAGAAATGGAGGGACGATCTTTTATAGCCTGCTGAATATCCAAGAAAACCTCTCATTTTGATATCAGCGTGAATGAAAACATGTCAAAAATTGGCCATGGACTGAAATGTAAACTTATCAACAGAAACGTTGGCGTTTGAATTGCAACGTGTTGTGCCACATTCGCATAAAAGCCAGCTAGAATCACTCAGCAATAAAAATGGTTGAGAAAAATATGTTACTTTGTAGTACGAGGAAGCATAAGCTGAATGGTAATCTATACTGAAGCTAGTTACATCTTGACAAACTTGAGAGATCTTTCTAGGTGTGTTGCAGCAGAATGTGATTACAGTGACTCGATATACCTGGAGAAGGCTGTTGAAAATGCAGATAGAAAACAATGCATTATTCCTCCTACGATTTCAACACTGTGTGAATGTATTCGGTGTGTGTATGAGAATGAGTAAATAGAACAAAGAAAGACTGAGTTAACAGGAAAGTGTGAGGTAACATTTATCAGCACACGTCAACCATCCACCCCTTTGGCACACATGTCCATTTCATGGCTCTGTTCCATTCTGAGGACTGTGCTCATGTGGCAGCAGTACATCGAAGAAATGGATCATTACTACTGTTCTGAAACAGGATGTTAAGGAGTGAGAAAATGTCAGCCAAGAACCAGAAGTGTTTATAAACACAGCCTCAGCTCCAGACTCCAACCGGTCTCAGAAAGCAGGTTTAACACACTGAGTTGAAACCACAACTGACTCTGAGCTGTCAAACTCAAGAGTTGAAAGTTTCAGAACAGGCGGTAACAATCAGTTCAATCAACTCTGAGGCTCAGCAACCATCTTGTATCTGTGTTCCATTGATGAGGGCTTGTCATATCCTCATGCTCGCACTTAAAGTGCGAGCATGAGGATATGACAAGCCCTCATCAATGGATCACAGATACATGATGAACACCGTTCATCATGGAAAAAGGAGGGGGAAAAAACAAGACTGCCTAATTCTCCCCAATGGATTTAAGAAAATGAATGACTAGATTTGTCAAATATGAACAGATAGTTAAGAAGAAAAGCAATACCACAGCAGCAGCAAAATATCCTCTTTGTATGACACTGGGGACGTGAAGAGATCAATTAGAAATTATTGTAGCATATTGTATCTCTGACTGCTCGACCATCTGGTCCGTCAAAGGGGTGGTACAGATCGTTATCTAGATCAGTGGGATTGAACCCTCTCTCCTCAAGGCAGCCAAAACATTCCACACTTAGCTGTAGCCATTGAACTAGCTCACCTTGCCTGACCATTAGAAGATGAGTTGAATCAGGTGTGCTAGCTCAGTGGCTACATCTAAACTGTGGAACGTCTGGTGTGCCCGGCATAGATTGTTGAAAACCACTGATCTAGATCATTGAATTATTGGAAATTTGATAGGAATATTAGTGCTAACTATGATGCCAATCACACCTGGAAACCCTGAAATATATTAAATTAACTACTTGGTGCTCCAAGTCTCAAAACTTAATACCAAAATAATTATTCCTTTGATTGATATTGTACATGGAACTCTCTGGAATTCTTATTTGATTGCTCGTCAGTCTGTGACTTGGGAGCACCACAAAACTGTACGTAACCGTTTCAGTGCAACGGTCACATTTCTGACACCCAGACATACGGTTGGCCTTGGAGATATTCTCAGCGTCACCATGTTATATAAAAAACTCCCATTGCCAAAAAAACCTAAATGAAACGAAGATTTTTTTTCCAAACAGAGAGCATGCCCACATTGAGTCATGTGAACTCTGTGAGGGCTGAGAATATTATTCAGATAAACGATAGATTGTGCAGAAAAATTATAATGGCCAAATATATTCATAAGGGAATGATAAAAAATCCAATCGGTGTCTGATCACCCCTTCCCAACTGAGATGATTTCTGCGAAGTACACTGACAAAAATATTCAATGAAGTCATCTTTTTGCATCGTATTTTTCCTGTAGTTCCAGCAAGCCAAATCTTTGTCGAAGCTACATAATTTGTATTTTAATTAGCCTAAACAAAGATTTTGTTTGATGGAACTACAGAAAAATATGGTGCAAAAAGTGTACTATATTTTTTTCAGTCTTAGTAACAACATTTTTGTATACAAATTGTTAGTTTTGATTAGGCTAAGTAATTGTTTGTTTTCCTGTTACAACCTGTAGGTGTACCTCCATAGTTGCCTCAGTCATTTTTGATTTTCAAATAAGCGTTTGGAACCATATAACCCATACAAATATCCTGTAAAAGAATTCTAATCAAAACATAGGTTCTTATGCAAATCCTATGAGAAAAAAAACATAAGTTTAAAATTGCTTTCTAAAACCTATTTAATCTATTGGATCCTATTATGATAGAAAATCCTGAAGGACTGTTTTACTTGGGGTGTACAATGAAAAATTAAATAAAGTGCTTCAGTCACCCTGACATTAGCTACGTTGATAACTTCCATCATGTACTGAGTGCAGCAGCAACATTGGTACAGCAGGTAGACATTTTAATTGGGTCAATGCAAGTTATATAATTATGTTACATTGCTATCCTATTTGAAATAAGTATTGCATTAAGAAAACGTTGCAATACAAAATGATGTTAATTTTTTAAATTATGGTCCCGTTGATTTTAAAGTTGGTGATAAAAAAGGGGTGTTTTAGGGCGTGGCTATGGCGTTCGGTTGTACGACAAGACACTTAAGAGTCGGCAGTTCAGGTTTTCTGGTAAGTAACATTACATTTTGTTTTACATTTTGTTTTAATACTGTTTTTCGTTAGCCAACCTTAGCATTACAATTATTATTAGTTAGCTAGCTAGATTACTCCTCCCTCTCGTCTAAAATCGTCACATCCCGTAACGGCAAACTCGACGACTCAAAATCAGATATTCACAAACCAATGGGTGATGTCACACATGCTCTGTCCATTAATACAGTCTAATATGCTTCTAACTCTGATGGGATTGATTGATTACGAGGACACTGCGCTCTCTGTGTATGATTCCCGACTGTGCCAAATGTTGTTGTGTCCATGAGCAAGACACTTTATCCTAAATTGCTCCAGGGGCATATCCCTGTAAGTCGCTCTGGATAAGAGCATCCGCTAACTGACTAAAAAGTAAAATATAAACAATTAGTTCTCTAGGACAGGGTTTCTCAAACTTTTTTAAATATTGTACCCTCTTTGAATTGCCTTTTTAAGGCAAAAACCCCCTGACAAGCACACATTTTTTTTTGGTAGAAACAGTGCCAGCAGTGATAGATTCACTAAACAACAACCTTTTTTAAACAAAAACATTTAAATGCTACATTTCAAATGTTTAGAATCAATCATTTAATTCATTCATTATTATAGTATAATTATTTTAGGAATTATGCATGACATATTTTTAAATTTGCATTTATGCTAAAATTCCATGTACCCCCTGCAATACTCTAAAGTACCTATAGGGGTACACGCACCCCCATTTGAGAAACACTGCTCTAGAGCACATTGAGTTATACTAAAGGCTGCAGCGCAGGGGCAACATTGCTGGGCAAAAAACCTGGGGGGGGTACAGCCCAAAGTGGGTGGGACCATTGAGAGGAAAAGGAAAAGTGGGTCTGGATCCACATGAGCCCTTCATACAGGGGCAGACTGCATGGCTTGTAGCCCAGAAGGGCAGCATGGAGTGGGGATGGAGAGGAGGGAGTGGGGATGGAGGCAGGGCCACATTGTTGGAGGATGAACTGGGAGTGGTTAGGGAACAGGGGACTCAGGCCATATTCTACCCCCTAGAATCTGTCCCCCAGAGGGACATAATCCCATTCAATTGGGTGTGGGGGGTTCCCCAGATTGAAAGAACAAAGGCTGCTGGGGGGGGTCTGTGGGTCGTGTGTCACGTGAGGAGGGTCGGACTCAGTCATGTTCACACGGCTTGGCAGTCCGGAGACAAAGAGGCCGCTGTCATCGCCACACCCCTCCCCCAACAACCCACACCCTGGCCAACACTCTAACACACATACACACACAAAAATGTCACCCCTTTCTGCTATGGTCAGCTGATGACAGAATGATGACACTGCAACGATGCACCACCATCCGCTCTCGTGGACCAACCTCTCTCATCCACACATGCTGCCATTCACCATCAAGTCTCCCTCCCTCATATTCCCCTCCTCAATCACTGCCATCAACTCCCTGTGTCATCAGGTTCTGTACTGTTGAGTTGTTCTTACAAAGCGTTTCAGGGTCTATAGTATCGAGTTGGTCTTACAACGCGTTTCAGG
>JACXGM010029907.1:0-13488 GCA_016801145.1 Umbra pygmaea
CCAGCTGGGGGGAGGCCTCGGGGAAGACCCAGGACTAGGTGGCGGGATTATATCTCCAACCTGGCCTGGGAACGCCTCGGGATCCCCCAGTCGGAGCTGGTTAATGTGGCTCGGGAAAAGGACGTTTGGGGTCCCCTGCTGGAGCTGCTGCCCCCGCGACCCGATCTCGGATAAGCGGACGAAAATGGATGGATGGATGAGTGAAATAGGTATTTGACCCCTTATCAATCAGCAAGATTTCTGGCTCCCAGGTGACTCTTAAGCGTGCGGTACACTCAACATTCCCAACCTTGCACGCGCCAAAGTGACTTCATGGGAGCGCAGTAACTAGTCTTCTCCTGAACAGAGGTGTCGCAACTGAGGAGAGGCTACCGACTTTGATATTTATATGGACTAGAAGAAAAAGAAGGTAAACGATGGCAGAACTGGCAGCAGCATTAGTGTTAATGTCAACAGTGACTAAGATCTATCTTAACTGTGTTGTTATGAACCATTTACAGTTTTATTATGAACCATTAACTCTGTTATTATGAATCGTTTACTGTGCACTCGGAACTCGTCCATGCTTCCTGTTTACGTTTTGTTCCGCGCCCTTGGCCCACATGCTAAAAATTCCCGTCATCTTGACGTCACTTTGGGGCGCACCTGGTCGGGAGCATTAAGTATACTGCTGGCGTTAAGGTTCTTAATGTGTATGTATGTGTATGTTTACTTGGTGCTATATCGTCTTATGATCAATTTATACATTATTTGGCAGTGTACTACTAGCTGCTTTCGTGTGTTGGCGATGGAGGTAAAATTGGTTTTATATTCCCACATTCATCAGACGGCCATCAGACGGCCATCAGACGGCCATCAGACGGCCATCAGACGGCCATCAGACGGCCATCAGACGGCCATCAGACGGCCATCAGACGGCCATCAGACGGCCATCAGACATCGAGGAGACGTTCGCCAATAGCTTTAAAAATCAATACCTTTTTCTGTGATTGACATAGACACATCAAACAAAGTCTGAATCATTCTATAAATGCTTGCCAAACTTTTACAACCTTTGTTTTTAACAAAATGTCTACCAAGGATTTAGTATAAATTTCTCAAATTGGTAATAGCGCATTTAGAGCTTTAAAATAAATAACTTTTCCTGTGATTGACAGGGTTTTGCAAAGTCTGGGTCCCGACCCACCGGTGGGTCGTGGGAGAATAAAATTGGGTTGGCAAATGTTTCCATAATTATTTTGTCATGGTTTTCTTGATTAAAATAGGCTATTATAGTTGACAGTACACCTCCACAGCCACATGGGGCAGTGTACAAAACTAAGCACTATGGTAGGTCAAGCAGTATGATTTCCATATTGTGGATAACACGGACGAAAGAATCCAGACATTAAATGTACAATATGTCATTTTTGGTCGCTAGGTGTCTCTCAATCAAAACAATAGCAAAAGATGTACTTGGATGATGTCAGGATATTGCGTGGGGTTTTGTTATTTTTATCAATGGCAACCTTCCAATCTAGCGTTTCCGGCAGAAAAAATGTTCACTGACAAAGTAATGTATTGTTAAAAATATTACGTTATGTTTTGGCGGTTCCCTGGAACCTCAGAGCAACTAGAGCAGTCAAAGGTTATATGACGCCATTGATGGAAGACAAAATGAAACGTCCCGTGTATTTAAATTATATTACAAATATCTCTGGGTTTGAAAGTTGGTGGAAACATTTAGGATAATGTAAGTACACAACTAAGAAATATATATAATATAGGTATAGTGATGTTTGCTTTTTTAATACAAAGTACGTCTTTTGTTATTGTTTTGGAAAACTACATATTGTACCTTTTATGTGCAATTTAACAAAATAAAATTATAAAAAATCATAATCTTAAAATTCCAATACATTCATGTAAAGTTTATAATTACCACCGCATATCGCCTATTCTGAAAGTGCTATGAATTTCTAAGTGCAGTATATCCACTGAATGCGGTGTGTGTGTCTGTGTGTGTTCCAACATGCGCCTCTCTAGTGCGAAGTGCTTGTAACATTGTTTTTTTGAGCGCTCATGTGTAACATTACTTCAATGAAAATTGTGAAAGTGAACTTCCACAGATAGAGTGAAATGTGCAACAAATATTAAATTGTCATAAAAGTATCTAGTCCATTCTAAATGGTCACAAAACACAACGTTTCTTTTTCTCTGTTTAACTCACTAATCTAATTGCTAATCAAAATGTTTAGGATTCTATTTAAAAGGGGAACAATAACGAATATAAATAATTTGTATGTATATAAATGTATGTATATAAATCGCTTGAAGTAACCTTAGGCTCGCTCATTGAATTGGCCAAAAATGAAAACCGATTTTATAGGGCCCTAATAAGGCTTACCTACATCAGACAAAATAACCTGAATGTTGAAAACGTGTTTGTGACAATAGGAACTATTGTTGTATATTTTGTGTAAGTAGGAACGGAAAAAAGGGTAACATATATAGTGTAGACACGTGTGAGATGTATGAAGTGCTCTTGAGTTCAGTAAAGCAGAGTCAAGATAATTGTAGATTTCTGTCTTTATTTATTAGAAAGGACCAATTAAAACATGGTGACAGCGTGGGCACTTCTAAATTGATAAATTAGAAGTTTAGAAAAATTACGTAAACTGCACCTGAACAGAGCTGCACAATGGAAGGACTAAAACCCCCATCACCGTTATGCATGGATGTCGACAATCTTCCGAAGTCCTGGAAATCCTGGAGGGACCAGTTTAACCTCTACTTGGAGCTGACAATGTCGGACGCGGAGGAAAAGATTAGGGGGTGACCAGTCGATAGATAACTATGTCACAGAGCTAAGAATCCTAGCTAAAACATGTAACTTCGGAGAAATAAAAGACTCACTCATACGTGACAGACTAGTATGCGGAATTAACAGTCCAGGACTAAGAGAGAGGCTGCTTCGTGAGAAAAATTTAACATTACAGACATGCATACAGATATGCAGAGCAGCGGAGCTGTCACGGCAGAACAGCAGAGCCATTACGGGAGCAGCAGTAGAAGAAGTGCATGCTGTCAGACGAGGAGCGCGTCAAGATCGACAGCAAAGTGACAAGATCATCTCATGCAAATTCTGTGGGAAAGAGCATGAAATGAACAAACAGAAATGCCCAGCTTTTGGCCAGAAATGCAAAAAATGCGGAAAAGCAAATCACTTTGCTGTTAAATGTAGAGTTCAGCTAAGACAAACAAACCGGAAATTAGTACACAAGGTAGATGAACAGGATAGTGATGAGTATGAGGACATTCTCACTGTTGGTGTGGTAAACCCAGAAACTGTAAACAAAATAGAGAATGTCAATGAAAAGAAAACACAGTTGTATGCAGGGATGTTTTTGGGTAAGGACCTTGTGAAATTTCAAATTGACTGTGGGGCAAGCTGTAACGTAATTCCCATCAATCTATTGAACCCAGATATAAAACTGGAGGATACAAAGTCTGTGCTGGTAATGCAAAGTGAGTCCACTGGGAAAATGCAAGCTCAAAATAAGAAACCCAAGAAACCACAAACTGTACAGGCTGGAGTTCCAGGTGGTTGATGACAATTGTACAGTCCCTTTAATAGGTAAGAGAGCAAGCGAAGCTATGAAGCTAATTAAAGTACATTATGAGAATATTCTTGCAATAGACAGTATAGTCACCACAGAAAAACCTGCAACCAGCCAGTGGTCTTTACAACAGATAAAGACTGAATACGCTGATGTATTCACCGGTGATGGCTGCCTAGAGGGAGAATACAGGATTGAGATTGACGAGACTGTAAGACCGGTACAACTCCCAAAAAGACGGGTTCCAGTAGCAATGATGAAACCTTTAAAAGAAGAGCTGCGAGATCTTCAGGTGAGAGAAATCATTGCACCAGTAGAGAAGAGCACAGATTGGATCAGTAGTATGGTGGTCGTACAGAAGCCCAATGGTAAACTCAGAGTATGTATCGATCCAAAACCTTTAAACAAAGCCCTAAAGCGCAGTCATTTCCCACTACCCACTTTTGATGGTATTCTGCCTGACCTATCGAAAGCCAAAGTGTTTACTGTGTGCGATGTTAAAAGTGGGTTTTGGCATGTCAAGCTAGAGGAGGAGTCTATCTAACAACATTCTCTTCCCCGTTTGGGAGATATCGTTGGCTGCGAATGCCCATGGGTATAAGTCCAGCACCTGAAATCTTTCAGAGGAAACTTACACTTGCATTAGAGGGCCTGCCAGGAATATACATTATAGCTGATGATGTGCTTATTACAGGTCAAGGAGAGACACAAGAGGCGGCTGAGAGAGACCATGATGACAAGCTGAAAACGTTTCTAACCCGATGCAGAGAGAAAGGTATCAAGCTCAATGCTGACAAGCTCAAATTGAGACAAAGAGAAGTCTCTTACATCGGACACCTCCTGACCTCAGATGGATTGAAAATAGACTCAGAGAAAGTTCGAGCAATTACACAAATGCCAGAACCAACAGATGTAAAAGGAGTTCAGAGACTACTTGGAATGGTAAATTACCTCTCAAAGTTTTGTTCACATCTCTCAGACCATTGTGAGGCCCTGAGACAGCTAACGCACAAAGACTGCGAATGGAGATGGACCACACAGCAAGAAGAGGCATTCTGTAAAATAAAAGAAATAATTGCAAATGCCCCAGTGTTGAAGTATTACAACCCGGAAGAAGAACTTACCATCCAATGTGATGCCTCAGACTGAGGGCTCGGTGCTGCACTCATGCAAGGAGGTAAGCCAGTAGCATTCACAAGTAGAGCGCTAACACGAACAGAACGGGGCTACGCCCAAATAGAGAAGGAGCTATTAGCGCTACTCTTTGGGATGGAAAAGTTTCACTATTACACATACGGACGGAAAGTAACAGCTCAAAGTGATCACAAACCCATAGAAAACATCCAGCGTAAGCCACTGCTGAGTGCACCAAAAAGGCTTCAGAGAATGATGCTGAGACTTCAAAAATTTGATGTAGATGTTGTGTATGTTCCAGGGCCAGAGATGTGGTTAGCAGACACTCTGAGCAGAGCATATCTACCTGAGAGCACTCCCACTACATCTGTGGAAGCAGAGCTAGAGACAATCAACATGGCACAACACTTACCAATCTCAGAAGACAGACTCGGGCTTATCCGTTCCGCAACAAAAGAAGATGGAACATTACAAACATTAATCAAAGTCATACAACAAGGTTGGTCAAAGAACAAAGCAGAGACGCCACAAGAAATACGGCATTATTATCTGTTTCAAGGGGAACTGAGTTGCCAAGATGGAATTGTTTTCAGGGGTGAACGAGCTGTAATCCCTAAGCAACTCTGGAAAGAAATAACACAACGCATACACTCCTCTCATTTAGGTATAGATGGATGCCTGAGGAGGGCCAGGGAATGTGTATATTGGCAGGGAATAAACGACCAGATCAAAGCGTATGTACAGCAATGTGACACCTGCCGCTCAGTGGACTGGAACCAGCAAAAGGAGACACTACGACCACATGACATGCCGAACAGACCTTGGGCAAAGATAGACACAGACTTGTTCACTTTTGACAACAAGGACTATCTAATAACAGTAGACTACTACTCCAATGTTTGGGAAATAGATTACCTATCTGACACCAAATCAACAACTATCATCAGAAAATTAAAAGCACATTTCGCCCGTCAGGGTATTCCAGACACAGTCATCTCTGACAATGGCCCGCAGTTCTCGTCACAGGAGTTCCAGAAGTTCAGTCATCACTGGGAATTTATACACAAGACTTCATCCCCTGGCTATCCTCAGAGCAATGGCAAGGCGGAATCAGCAGTCAAGACGGCCAAGAGACTGATGCTCAAAGCAAAATTATCAAGACAGGATCCATATTTAGCAATTCTGGACCAAAGAAACACACCAACACATGGCTTATCTACCAGCCCAGCACAGAGAATGCTAAACCGTCGCACTAAGACACTACTACCCACGAAAATCAGCCTTTTGGAACCAAAGATTAATTCTTCCTGGAGAGAATTGACTGAAAATCAACAACGGCAACAAACCTACTATGACAGATCAGCCAAGGACTTAGACACACTAAAACAAGGGGACTCTGTGAGAATCCAACCATTTGAGCCTTATAAGCTCTGGAGAAAGGGCACAGTGGTAAAGCCTTGTGACTTGAGGTCCTACAGTGTCCAGTTAGAATCAGGAGGTGTTATAAGGAGAAACAGAAGACATCTCAGAAGGGACCATACATTGACCCCTAAAGACTCCAACCACACAGAGACTGAGGATCCTGACAATATAAACAACAAAATAACATCTGACTCCCAGTCACATCACACCGCTAATGTGGAGAACCAGACACATCACACTGTACAGTCAGAAATCCCAGAATCTGTTGTCACAAAAGCAGGACGATTAGTGAAGAAACCTAGACACCTAAAAGATTACGTAACATAGTGTGAAAAAATAAATAAATAGATAGATGTATATATATGTAAAATTAATTGGATATATAATACATAGAAAACTGTTGTGAAAGACATGTAGAACTACTATGTAGCTGTGATAGGGTAACTGTATATTGGTCTTGTCTGTACCAGAAATTGATAAAGAGTTTTGTTTGAAATGTTAGTTCTTATAAAAAATAATAAAAAATAAAGGATGTGACAATAGGAACTATTGTTGTATATTTTGTGTAAGTAGGAACGGAAAAAAGGGTAACATATATAGTGTAGACACGTGTGAGATGTATGAAGTGCTCTTGAGTTCAGTAAAGCAGAGTCAAGATAATTGTAGATTTCTGTCTTTATTTATTAGAAAGGACCAATTAAAACAGTGTTCACCTAATGCGCTGGTCGTTAGAAGTAACACAAATAATTGCCATTTATTACAGTTTTCCAAACTTTTATTTGACTTTAGTTTCACATAGCTAGTAAAAACAGCATCATGTATATTTTTTATCTGAATGTAAGTAAATTAATGAAAATCTGATTATTGTGGGAAAACAACCTCATCATGGTTAATTTGGTGATTATAACATTTTTTTTATGATACACAGGTCTGTGATGATAATACTGTCAATATTGAGAAAATGAATGTTGTATTATAATTCTGGTGACAATTACAACTAATGTATTGTGTTAATACTCCTACATACAAATACAAATGATAGGAAAACTGAATATTTGCAAAAAGCTATTTTCATGTCATTTTGGTCACGATGGTTTGTCATTTTGAAAATTTGGGTCTCTGAAAAAAAAGTTTAGAAAACACTGACATAGAGACATCGGACTGTTTTTTTTCTATAAATGCATACCATACTTTTACAACCTTTTTTCTAACAAAAATTCTACTAAGGATTTATCAGGTGTAATCCTTCTGGAGCTAGAATAACAGTGAGCCAAGTCACAATGAAGCATAAAAACATTCTCCAACAACCTAATATTTTCTAAACTTACTAAACTCTTACTGAAGCCATGTAATTTATTATTTAATGTAATTCAATTTTCTATATAGCCAATAGAAACTCACCCGGCTGAGTTGGCACTGTCCCTTAAATGGCGACCTGTGGTCAATGGGAGTTTAGCTTAGTAAAATTTAGGTGTATCATGGTTTATTGATGTTTTCACTTTTTTTTATCAGTGTTTCTAATAAATAAAATCAACTGTCACCATTTCAAATGGCATTGGAATGCATTTTACAGTCATTGTTTCACTTGTGCGTCATGCATGTTTATTTTAATGCATGCTTCAAATGTAGGAGAAAAGGATCAACTTGAAATTCAAATGCTAGAGCACCAGCTTAAGGTAGGAAACAGTATATGAACAATTAATGTGACATTTGTTTTTGAATGGTGTATAAAGCAATAAATACAAATGTATTTTATTACAGGAAATGGAGATATAAATGAACAATGATCCAAACTTGACTGTTTACAGATTTTAATTAAATTGATTTTGGCAAATCATGTCTGGTAACACCCTGCCATCTCTTCGGTCTACTGGGTTTACTTGGGGTTCGTCTTGGCCATCTTCATCAAGAGAAGGGGGGGGCCCCTCTCAACTCCTGGTGGCAATGCTGTGAAGAACAACACAAGCAGCTGTGATGTCACATGCCCTCTCTGGACTGACCCTGAGCCCACAAGGGCAATAAAACCTGGCCTTCAGGATGCCTAGGGTCATCTCCCCCTTGACCTGTGTTCTGCTGTGGGTCAAAGTGTATAGTTACAGAAATAAAAATATAATAATAACAAAACATTGTTTAAAGAAAATCATACCCTGTTGAAATCTGTGGCACAACAATGATTCCCTAAACATTCTGCCAACATATACAGACCCTGGCCATTTGACTTCAACATTACTGATGAGGTGGGTTGCATCACATTACCTAGTTAGTGGGGTCAGTAATGAGAGGGATTTAGGTTTAAACAACCAAAGATTTAGCACCCAAAAACCTATTCTTACCTGCACATTGATGCTATGGATTAACTTCCTATTAACATAGTCGCTTTCATTGACTGAAGGAGATTTAATAGGAATGTGGGTTCCATCAATGCACCCAATCACATTTGCGAACCCTGAAATTGAAAGTTATAAAATGACAAACATTTTAGAATGATTGTGGCTTTACAAACTATATGGATAGATTATGTAGTCCCATGTAGGCTAACTACGATCGTCTCTCATTAAATATCATAGAAATGACAAACCTGCCATTGGAAATCCTATTGAACAACTGTCAGAGGTTTATGGCCAGGGAACTGCACAAAAGTGTGTAGGAACCATTTGAGTGCAAGACTGTACGAACAGCTCTACACACAGATGCCTTTCACATGCTCTGCATTGCCTATGCAATACAAAAAACTACCCGTCGCAAAAAAACCAAGTGCAATGCACAAAATGTGCTCTGTGTTGAGCGCTGATCACGTTTGATGTTTGCTTTTAAAAGATTTGTCAAATAAATTAACGAATCTTGTGTAAAACTGTAACGCTCACGCAAATGTTCATTTGGATACAAAATCACATCGATACATGGTCTTAAAAAGGGCACGCCATGCTCCGTCACCTCTCTGAAACAAACTAACACTGGAACATAACCTGCTCTGGGGCAGGTTATGCTGAAAGAGTGAGTTGCGATGGCAACTTACATACCCTGAAAGTTAATTACCTCGGTTTTTAAAACCGAAAGCTGAGGGTAACCGCTTAACCTTAAACCTACCCGGGTATGTCACATAACCTGCTATCTGGAATACCCCCCTGGTTCATTCTTATATTTGTTGATTGCTACAGTGCTTTTACTGTGTACTTCTGCAGTCTGCCTCTGACTAGCTGGCAGCACTTTCTGCAGAGGATAGACAAAGGCAGTGTTGATTAATGTGCACATATATTGACAACTAAACAATAATTTATAGCACATGGAATAATCTGATTCTGGAAAAACCAGGGATTGACTGTTGGACAGCTATCCTATCTGCAGAGATGGGAAGTAACGAAGTACAAATACTTCGTTACTGTACTTAAGTAGATTTTTCAGATATTTTTACTTTACTATTTATTTTTGTGCCGACTTTTTACTTTTACTCCTTACATTTTTAACACGAATATCGGTACTTTCTACTCCTTACATTTTACAAAATTGTCTTGTTACTTTAGTTTCAAATAATTTCTGTGAAGTTACCATTAATATTTCTCTCGTCATCAATACCGAATTCAATCTAATTGGATGGAAATATAAATTGCATTTGACACACGACGACTCGACAGATTCGTTGGAATTCATTCGCGGCAAATCATTGCGGCTTGATCGCGGTAACGTTAGCATAGTATTATGTATTGTGACATGATTGAAAATGAAGGAAACAGAGATCCCAGAGATTCGACAAGCAGCAAGGCATTCCCAATCATCCTTGGCCTTATCTGAGGGAGATGTTTGACATAGTAGTGCTGGCTGGCTGGCTGTTGGCTGGCTGGCTGGCTGGCTGCAATGTGATCTCTTAGAAATCCGTGATACTACCATGGACACTTAACTTCAAAGTCCGTGGCAGTTCCACGGAATGTCAGAAAATTCTGTGAAACTGCCACAGATTTAGAATTTAAGGATCCGTGGCAGTTTCACAGAATCGCATGATGACGTAGCAGAGTGTAAATAGCGTAGATTTTGCAGGTTGGGAGGTTGGGGATGGTGGGCGGGCGTAAAAACATGCGACTAAAATACCAAAGATTGCTAGTTTGAATCCAGGCGGACACTTTACATGTATTCTGTTTTCTATTCCAACGCGATGCAGACGTGTTGCAAACATACTTTTTTAAAATAATTTTTTACTCCCTAAATACAAGTTACATCGAGTTAACAGCAAGGTTTCTGAGTGGTTAAGGTTAGGTTAGGGGTTTGGGAAAGGCTTAAATCGAATTAACAGCAAGGTTTCTGAGTGGTTAAGGTTAGGTTAGGGGTTTGGGAAAGGCCTACATCGAATTAACCGCAAGGTCTCACTGTGCGCCAATCGCTGACTTTTCCGTGCCACGGATTTTAATCCTTGTTCATTTCACAGAATTTTTGGCAATTCCGTGGAACTGTCACAGATTCTGATGGTCATACTCCGTGGCAGTTTCACGGATTTCTAAGAGATCAGGCTGAAATATTAAAGTGCAAGGTACACAGATAGGCAGAGATGGCAAAAGTACTCACTTTCCATACTCAAGTAGAAGTACAAATACTTGTGTTATAAAATACTCTGGTAGAAGTAGTTTTAACTTCATTACTCAAGTAAAAGTAACAAAGTACAGGCTTGGCAATTTACCTAAAGTATAAAAGTAAAGTAGCCATGCGAATGACAACCCTTTTTTATGCAAAGCTACCTGGACCACACAAATGTTACTAGAGTGCAAGCTGAGAAACTTCAGTGGACATGTAAAAAAGGCTCTTATGTCAAAGTGCCATTGCCTACATTTTAACTAGATGTCTGCCAATAGGCCTAAAACATCAAATATATGATTATTGTGACAGAGACTGGGACTCCAGGTTAATAAGATTCTGACTGAGTAGCAAGTTATTAATTAAATTGTGATTCTGTGAGAATTCACAGATAAAGATTCTCTTTTTCAATCTTCCCCTTAACATTTGAAGGAATCTACATGTATGTGGGTGTGTGTGCAGGGACGCTGACAGGGTGGGACAACTGGGATTGTTGTCCCAGGCCCAGTCCTGAGGAGGTCCCAAATTTTGTTTTTGCACAGTCATATTTCTTTTTCCGGGTGGCCCTAAATGTGGAGTTGTGTCCCGGGCCTGGGAATTCCTGTGTGTGTGCTCATCTTTGTGCTCAAGTTCCCCATACTTTTAGAGTTACAACTAAGGGATGGCAGCAGTGTATTAGAAATGACATGTAGTAAATCTTTGAACATAGATGAATAATAATAAATGCAATGTCAGGATCACAATTTTTACAATTGAAGTACTATAAAATTTGGAGAAATTACAAATTTAGTGTGCATTGCATTAAAAAAATATTTATTAAATTGCAAATAGACATCCAGCAAAAGAAAAAGTGATGTATGTCCTCAAATCTGTAGATATGCATGGATTTGTCCTGAACTCCTTAAAGAACTTGGGAGCAACTAGTGTATACAGACCTTCTGTATAGTGTAACGTGTCATAATGTAATTTTTTGTATAGGACAAATATAGGTACCGGTGTACACCTTTTGTGATGTTGAACGTGTCATAATGTTATTGCGTGTAGGACAGTGAGTGAGTGAAAAACCGTGTGTGTGTGTGTCTGGGATGGGCAGGAAGAGAGAGACCAAGATTGGAGCATAATTACTTTATATAATTAGTACGCGCTGGGAGAGCCGTGAACATTTTACAAAGCGTTGGCACAATTACAGTCTAGATTACTGTCAGCTCCTGATCGTTATAAGTGAAGACAACCCCTGAGCTGTTGAAATCGAACCTGACCATTTTGGTAGATAGGAACAAGGACGGACACTGATCGGCTGACAGACAAGCCAATTTCACACGTTTTTCAGATGGCATTGGCAATTTAACCTATAGCCAAACATCCACATGAAGGGATTGCTTATGGATATAATTATGTTTTTACACATTTGATATTGTGTTAAGCATTCAATAACCTACCTACCAGTGGAACTGAAAGGCTTTGATAATTACGCTCAATGTATACCTCAAATTTGCAGCACATTCGCCAGGAGACATTCTTCATGACTACTATGTCAAACATCTTCCTTAGATAAGGCCAAGGATGATTGTGTAACGAACAGGCTTGGACCAAGTTAGACAATAATATAGTTTAATGAAATATCCGAAATAGAACACCATAGGCAGTATACAGTTCCAGGGGCAGGCTATATTATATTCCAGAGCTGGTAGTTGGACGGGCAGGGAAAGACGGGGCTTCGGGTAGTCAGACAGGCAATGATCGGTACACGTAGAGGGTTTTCAGAAGTACCAGGGGAATATCCAAAACTCGATGTCAGAGATTATATATATATATATATATATATATATATATCAGGTCAGACCAGTGAAACGGGAAACACGAATACGCTCAGTAGAATGCAGTTACTCACAATACCTCACAAAGAGGCATTGTGGTGAGGAAGCTTATATACAGACCAAGACAACAGGTGTCAGTATTCAGGTGATTGGGATCTCATAATGTGGATGCGTTCATGGAGTATGGGAAATGGAGTCGTGCCAGTAGAGGACTTATGTTGCAGGGCAGTGCTTGAACCAGAGGACGTCACAGATTTGGAATGCCTTGCTGCTTGTCGAATCTCTGGGATCTCCGTTTTCTTCATTTTTAATCATGTCACGATATATAATACTATGCTAACGTTACCGCGATTAAGCCGCAATGATTTGCCGCGAATGAATGCCAACGAATCTGTCGAGTCGTCGTGTGTCAAATGCAACTTATATTTCCATCCAATTAGATTGAATTCGGTATTGATGACGAGAGAAATATTAATAATACTTCACAGAAATTATTTGAAACTAAAGTAACAAGACAATTTTGTAAAATGTAAGGAGTAGAAAGTACTGATATTCGTGTTAAAAATGTAAGGAGTAAAAGTAAAAAGTCGGCACAAAAATAAATAGTAAAGTAAAAATATCTGAAAAATCTACTTAAGTACAGTAACGAAGTATTTGTACTTCGTTACTTCCCATCTCTGGCCCGTAACGGAAAAAACGATGACCCAAATCAGATCTTCACAAACCAATTGGTGACGTCACACATGTATTTGATCCCATACCATAGATTGTATAATTACTGGATGGCGCTATGTGTGACGTCACCCATTGGTTTGTTAATATCTGATTTGAGTCACAGAATTTGCCGTTACGGGCGCAGACATCTTGGTTGCGGATGTGACGATTTTAGACAAGAGGGGGGAGTGAGGGAGGAGCCTTTGACCTTTGGGCGGTATCTGGGTGGTGTCTCATTATGA
>JACXGM010029908.1:0-13488 GCA_016801145.1 Umbra pygmaea
TCGGGCTCAACGGAGCTACTAGCATCTGGCTCAGACTGTCGTCCATACTCCTCCAACTACAATATCAGGAGGCCTCGGTGCCGTATCCATTTTGGCAGAGGAGACTGGGGGTGAGTTTTTCAACCAATTAAGGATATCCATCACGAACTGAAGCAAGTAAGCCTGCGAAAACTCAACCAGCTTTAAAAAATGCACGGTAATGTTGAGCGGCTACACTGACGTAGGCTACGTCAGATACCGTAGCCTAACTTTCTTTTTAGTAAGGCCGTGATAGGCTGTTGCAGTGTAGATTTCCATCAATCAAACAAAATCACACCAATATTTCTTTATATTTTTATTGTTTTAATGATAAAGATTGCAACATTAATGCAACACAAAATTTGCAACTATGACAATATAGAATTAAAATTAAAGTAATTTCTTTAAGAGATCTGTGCCTCAAATGGGGGGGGCACAAGCATTTTTGGGGGCGGGCCCGGCCCCCTATGGCCCGCCCATAGCGACGGGCCTGACTTGTTCCATTCTCAAAACGTTTGACCATGACGATATGTATGTATGCAAAAAGGCATGAGGGGTAGTGGGATATCGCCAATATATCACAAACACGTGAAATGCCTTATTGTTCATGTAGGCCAGTTACTTACACAATGAAAGTATTAGAATTGGTTTTAATGTGGGTGTCCATGTGGCGTAGTGGTCATAGTTGCTGAATTGCATGACAGTCTGCAGCATGATAGTCACAGGTTCTCTGACTTTCTTCAAGCCTCCTGCACAAGGCAGTGTAAATTGTCATAGCGCTTCCCGAGGTTTGGGTTAGAGAAGCCGGAAGATGGTGATTGTAATCATCCCGTGCATGATCCAACTAAAGGCTTCTGTTCAGGTTTTTCCTTTAATTTGTCATCTGCCTGTGTTCCTGGTAAATGAATGAGCTGGTTAACTTGAGCCCCTCCTCTCTCTGTGTGTCCTAACAGCGCTCTGCACAGTCAGTAGTGGAGGACAGTGAGAGGATCTTTGCTGAGCTGATCCGCTCCATTGAGAGTAGACACTCTCAGTTGAAGGAGAAGATCAGAGCTCAGGAGAAGGCTGAAGTAAGTCGGGCTGAAGGACTCTTGGAGAAACTGGAGCAGGAGGTCTCTGAGCTGAGGAGGAGAGATGTTGAGCTGGAGAAGCTCTCACACACAGAAGATAACATCCAGTTCCTCCAGGTGACATCACTAACTTACCTAACAATACACTGTAATGGTTACATAATAACATCACTAAATTAACTAACAATACTCTGTAACGGTTACATAATAACATCACTAACTTACCTAACAATACTCTGTAATGGTTACATAATAACATCACTAACTTACCTAACAATACTCTGTAATGGTTATGTAATAACATCACTAACTTACCTAACAATACTCTGTAATGGTTATGTAATAACATCACTAACTTACCTAACAATACTCTGTAATGGTTACATAATAACATCACAAACTTACCTAACAATACTCTGTAATGGTTACATAATAACATCACTAACTTACCTAACAATACTCTGTTATGATTACATAATAACATCACTAACTTACCTAACAATACTCTGTAACGGTTACATAATAACATCACAAACTTACCTAACAATACTCTGTAATGGTTACATAATAACATCACTAACTTACCTAACAATACTCTGTAATGGTTACATAATAACATCACTAACTTACCTAACAATACTCTGTTATGATTACATAATAACATCACTAACTTACCTTACAATACTCTGTATTGGTTACATAGTAACATCAATAACTTACCTAACAATACTATGTAATGCTTACATAATAACATCACTAGCTTAACTAACAATACTCTGTAATAGTTACATAATAACATCACTAATTTACAATTCTATTTCCTGCATTGGCTACACAATAATATCATTAACTTGCAATACTCTCTAATGACCTCCTAACATCTTTACCAGGGAAATGGGCTTGAACTTAAATCATTGATTGTCTTTCTATAAACCTCCTATTGGTTTCTCTCTGTAGAGTTTTCAGTCTCTCTGTGTCTCTCCTGGATCTGAGGTCTTACCCAGCATCACTGTCTATCCACACGTCTCCTTTGATCATGTAAAGGAATCAGTCTCTGAAATGAAACAGAAACTACTGGATGTTTGCAAGAATGAAATGGACAAGATATCTAGGAAAGGTTAGTCTTTTTTTAAGAGCATCCTTGTACATCACCAAATGCTATAGTATATTTAAGAAGGACATTATGAAAGAATGTACTGAAAAAATGCAAATTTGGTAGCAAAACCACTAAAAAAGTTGTAGAATATTTAAATATCTGACTTCCATGGGTAGATATACATAATGAAATTAGACATTATGGAACTACACAGAATTGAATGTTGCATACTTTTAACAGACATAGTAAGCTAATCCTTGTAAGATCACACATACATGGGACATCCATATTTATTAGGGGTGGCACGGTTCACAAAACCCACGGTTCGGTTCGTATCTCAGTTTTCTGTATGGTTGTTGTTGTTTTTTTTTCTTTTAAACTTAACACTCCAGAAATATACTTCAGCATATAATATATAGCTTAACTATCCACAATTTAAGATACAGTATTAAAAGAAAGTTATATCATGCACGACCGGAATTTTAAATATTACAGAATAACAATTGAACTTGCATTCATCAAACTTCAGTGTAGCTCTTACAAAAATACACGTGACGTGACCTGCAGCACTCCCCACTACACCGTTGAACCGTTGAGGAGCAGTCGGCTCCGCTCGTGGCATCTTAAAATCTGACGAAAACATTTTAAACTGACCTTGATCTGAAATGAAGACAGATTCAGCAACTGTAAGGCCTATTTCTCGCTTAAAATGTTATCAGAAAAACTATTTTTGTAAAAAATGAGATGATATTCAAAACGAGATGCCATTACAATATGTTTTGAAATTCGGGAGCATCCAGACCCACGTAACGTGTTTGTTCAATCAGCTGCCATGTGTTGTGTTTGTCACTCAGTAAAGACTGAGTTACTCTACATGAGAGTGTGGCATTATGACTCAAGAATCAAATTGTGGAGGCCAATGACTCTGTCTCGTAATCCATTTGCACAATATCTAACATGTATGTCTACGTATGTCTCCACAGTAATTACAGTTGACATAAAACAATGTGATCAGCCTATCAGCATAGAGGAGTTTTTAACATGTGAGTTAATACAATCACACACCCAGCACACAATTGTACCTATTAAATCATGATTTATATGCTTTCATTCACAAACAGATTCTACACAGGTGTGCATACCAATACTCTTCATGAATAGTCATGAGTATTGTAACCCATCTCGACCCCTGAATGTGTAGTTGGATGAGCTTGTTCCATTGTGTACAGTATATTTGTTGAAGTTTCTCCCCTGTGTGTTTAGTTTATAGTCTGGTGTTTCCGCTTCACTGTTCATCTGACTGATCACATGATTTCATTTAACCAATCGATCTCTGGCAATATTCTCAATCTGTTTATTTAAGTTGTGTTTGAGTATTCGTTAGTTGTGAAGTATTGTTTCTTGTCAGTCCGTGTGTTGTGTGAAATTTTTGTATTTAAATATGTTCTCCCTTTCAATGTGTTTTGCTTTATTAAGTCTTTACAGATTAAATACTGTTTGTTTTGGCATTAAACCTTTGCATCTGTCTCCAATCTTTATTACACTGTGGAATATCATTGTGACAAGTACATTTAATGACACAAACACAGAGACACACAACTGAACACGCACATTCCCACTTCTCCCTACACATGCACACTTTGTTACTGACTTTATGTTTCATCTTCTCAGACTCCTGCAAGTTGACACTGGATCCCAAAACAGCACGTCAGAAACTGTGTCTGTCTGAGGGGAACAGAAGGGTGACCTGGAGTAATAAGAACCAGTCCTATCCTGACCATCCAGACAGATTTACCTACTGGGATCAGGTGTTGTGTAGAGAGGGTCTGTCTGGAGTCTGTTACTGGGAGGTAGAGTGGAGTGGGGGAGGGGTTGATGTAGCTGTTTCATATAAAGAGATCAGGAGGAAAGGACTTGGTAATGAGTGTAGGTTTGGTTATAATGATCAGTCCTGGATGTTATTCTGCTCTACATCCAGCTGCTATTTCCTCCACAATAATAACAGGACTGATATCCCTGTTCCCTGCTCCTCCAGAGTAGGAGTGTACCTGGACCACAGGGCAGGAACTCTGTCCTTCTACAGTGTCTCTGACACAATGACCCTCCTCCACAGAGTCCAGACCACATTCACTCAACCACTCTATCCTGGGATCTATGTTTATATTGGAACATCTGTGAAGATACTGACACCTATTCAGTGATAAAGTGATCAGTCTGCTTGTATCAATGTATTGTAGCTTTACTATGAAGGCCTAGTTGTTGAATGATTATTTAACTGTGGTTAAATATTGATTTGAGGACTTCCAGTTTGAGATGTGAACGACGAGGTTGCCCGTGTGGAAGCTTCGTTCTGAATTATTTTGCTATCTCCAAAAACGGAGTAAACCTCGCTAACCTTATATATTTTACATACCAAACAACAAAGGAAAAAAAATCTACAAAAATCATCATTTTTTTAATAGCAGTTACAAGCATTTCAATGTGCCTAATCCGTCAAGATCCAGGAAGAAGACTGTGGCAAGCATCTCTCCCTCTGTGGCGGGCTCGGAGAGCCAGGGTGATGAGCCCAATTCCCTGCTAGTTACACAAGCGGATCTTAGGTTTTTCAAAGTGGAGCTTTTGGCTGATTTTTCAACCACCCTGTTCGGTTAGTTGAAGTCCTTCATCGAGGCCACTATTATACCTCTTTCGAAAGCCCTTGACCAAGTGAGGTTCTCCATCAAACTAAGCCCTTGACCAAGCTAGAGCTGCGCTCATCCGCTGATGGTGAGACGATAGTCAGTTTGGAGGCTAGGGTATCGCGTCTGGATACCGAGAGCTGTAAGCTGTGGGACAGGGCTTTAGGATCTGGAGTCCGGTTCCAGACGTAGCAACATGCGACTGGTCGGTGTCCCAGAGTCACTGGAGACTGGAGACCCAATCGGTTTTGTGGCTGGCCTTTACGTAGAGCTTTTTCCATCTGTCTTTGAGACACCACCAAAGCTTGACCGTGCGCACCACCTGAGACCTCGGCTTTTGGGGGACGGGATTGTCAGGATGTTCTGAGACCTCATTGTCCGATTCCACAACTTTCTGGACAGAGAAAGAGTCCTAAGAAGAATGAATTCAGACCAACGTTTTTTCCAGGGAACTAAGAATTACATTTTTGCTAATTATACTGCGGCGGTTTCTATAAATAGAGCTAAGTATTTTAATATCAAACAATGTCTCCATTAATAGAACTTAAATTTCTCCCTTCGTTTTTCAGCTCGCCTGTGTCTGGAACATAATGGTAAAAAGCTTCAATTTGACTCACTGGAGGAAACTGAGAATTGGTTCAACCAGCACTTTGGGGAACCATGAACTTGTTATATCCATGCTGTCAACTCTATTATTATTTTTGCCCAGTTCAAAAGGTGGCCCTTGCTCTTTTTTTCTTAATCGTTTCGCGGGGCTGCTCTCCTAGACTTGGGATATATTTTGTGCTCTGTCTTACAGTTTTTTTAACAGAGTCATTCAATGTTAGTTTCCCATCTATGACTGGTGGGCAACTTGACGTTATTATTGCAGGTGGGAGGATTTATTATTAATTAATTAATTAAAGTGTGCAGGCATTATGTTTTATTGGTTCCAGTACTGAGGTAATTCTTTGATTTTTTATGTATTATTTTTGTTATTTGACAATTTATTTTAGTTGTATTGCAAAGTGACCTTATTTTTGTTAGTAAATATACTAGTAGACTCAACCTAATTAGTTTAACCATTGCTACAACCTTTTTGCAGTGATAGTACTATAATTGTTTTTTTTGGGGGGCGGCGCTTATTACCACACTTGTGGTAGACAGGAACCTCTTGTTTCACCCTTACCTGGTCTATGTTTAAGATTACCTGCTGTCTCTGTCATTCAGTGAGCAGAGACTTTGGGTTTTTCCCGTGTTTTCTCACAATTAAAAAAACTTAATACTGATATAGCATTCCTGCAAGAGACACATCTGTGAATTAAAGACAACCCAAGGCTACAAAACCCTAAATGTAGCCAGATGTTCAACTCCAATATCAGTTCTAAAGCCAGAGGTGTGGCAATATTGATTAGTAAAAGAATACATTTTTCTGCTTCTAGTGTGGTATTGAATAGCACTGGGAGGTACTTAATTTTAACTGGTTTCATTTGGAAATGCCCTGTAATACTGGTCAATGTTTATGCTCCCAACTTTGATGATCCTGATTTTGCTAACAGGTTAATGGGGAGGATAACTCTGTCACACACACATTGCTTGATATTCATAGGAGTCCTGAACTGTGTGATTGTCACGGTTTGGTGTGGTAGGGCGACGAGAGGGAGACACAAGGGCGGTAGATAGCAGTCGTTTATGATTTATTCCATACATGCTTGGTCACAAGGCTTAGACAATCCAGGAAGATACAGAACCTAGCGAACGCATAAAGACAAACCTAATTACTTAACTACATACTCTCACAGCGGTACAGACGCTGGTTAAGATCTAGGTACAGAGTGAACGCCTAAACATGCAAAGCTAACACATTTAGCAACTCACTTGTTTGTAGCTCCCTGACATCTCCTCTATACAATGTGAGGCAGGCACGTAACTTAAACAATACTTCTGATAACGCTCAGGGAAGCGGGCATAAATATAAAGCATGTAACTTACACAATACTCCTGATAACGCTCAGGGAAGCAGGCATAAATATAAAGCATGTAACTTACACAATACTCCTGATCAGGGATGGACTAGGAAAAAATTCGGCCCGGGACTTTGGATTGAGCGGCCGGCGGTGGGGGGGGGGTGGCGCGCGTGTGCGCGCGTGTGCACTGTATCTGTCGCTCCCCGCGTTCGTCAATCATTCATTCTGGGTTTCTCCTCATTTGAATATAGAGGAACTCTCTCTCGATTTGACAGCCGGGCCAGAGCGCAGTTTTGCAGATGCAACAGCCTGTCCATTTCAGCCTACTGTCACTTGTTTTAATACGTCCGACCGGCCGTCAAAGTAAAATGTGACGGCCCGTTTGGCCCGGAATGGACCGGCCGTTCGGGAAAACTCCCGACACTCCCGATGGCCAGTCCGCCCCTGCTCCTGATAACGCTCAGGAAAGCGGGCATAAATATAACTCCAAACCTACACCCAGAGGTGAATTCAGTACACTGTTAGTACATAATGATCCATGCCTCTCCTTAGTTAAGGTTGCAAATTAATAGAACTCTGCTCTCAATAACAGCACACGGCTTAATCAAACTCATCTACTCAATACCAGCCTTATCCAACTTGAACTCCATTTCCCAGCAACCCCAACTAGGAAGAGGTGTGGCAGACCCATAAAGGGACAATTACACAATACATAAAAGGTGGAACAAAACTGCTAATATGACTCAATTCTTGGAGTCGTTAGACACCCCTGTTGTCGCTTGTGAGATTACAGATGATCTTGACTCCCCTCTGAGGCTTGAAGAGGTGGTTTAGTCTATTAACTCTATGCAGAGTAGCAAAGCCCCAGGCCCAGATCGGTTCCCGACTGAATTTTTTAAGAAACTCCACTTGCGTTTGTCTCCCTTGCTCTTAGCTATGTTTAATAAGTAATTGGACCGCGGTGTCCTCCCCACAACCTTGACACTAGCGTCTATAGCTCTTCTACTTAAGAAAGGGAAGGATCCTACTGCTTGCTCCTCTTACAGGCCGCTCAGCCTTCTTAATTTTAATGTAATGGTCCTTGCAAAAGTGTTAGTGAGGTGCCTAGAGGCGGCCCTCCCATCAGTCATCTCAGAGGAACAGACAGGCTTCATTAATGGTAGACACTCATTTGCTAACATTCAGACCCTGTTTAACATTATTTATTCAAAACTGTTGTCAAAATCTCCGGAGCTTGTGGTATCGCTTGATGCTGAGAAGAAATTTGACAGAATTGAATAGGAATATTTATTTGCTGCTCTTAAAAGTTTGATTTTGATCGTAAATGTATTGCTTGGATTAGGCTGCTGTATGCATCCCCACAGGCCAGTGTCTGTACTAATGATAATTACTCTTACTACTTCACACTAGAACGTGGGACAAGACAGGGCTGCCCCCTTTCTCCCCTACTCATCACTATCGCTGTTGAGCCCCTTTCGGTGGCCTTACGGGCCTCAAACTCCGTCCCTCCATCCAAGGTGTCTTACGGGAGGGAATTGAACATAAAGTGTCTTTATATGCTGATGACTTCCTGCTGTATATACACAATCCAACAACATTTTTACCAACTATTCTTTCCATTCTGGAGAATTTCAGTTCTTTTTCTAGTTACAAGCTAAATCTTCAAAAAAGCGAGTGTTTCCTAATCAATCCAGCTGCATTACTGCTTCAGCAGACAGAACTGCCCTTTCAACTTAATCATATGGGCTTCAAATACCTAGGGGTGAATGTTACTCACTCACTGCCAGCTCTCTTTTCAGCTAATTTTCCCCCCTTCTCGTTCAGATGAAGGCCGATTTTAAGAGGTGTGGTAACTTACCTCTCTCTCTCATAGGGAAAATCCATGTTGGGCACTGTTAATAACAACCACATATTTACCCCATCTGTTGTCGACAGTGCTTTTTCTCTCTGGGACAAAAATGTCATTAAAACTTTCAAAGATCTATATGAAAATGGAGTTTCTTCGAGTTTTCCTAACCTGGCGATCAAACACGCTTTGCCCATCTAATTCCTTTCGATATCTGTAGATCTCCTCTGAATTTGTTGGCTTCCCTTTTTTACCCCCCACCCAGCCCTGTAATTAGTTATTAAAATGTTACCTTTTTTATTTTTAAATAATTAATTTGCATTTTATTGCATGACATAAGTATTTGATCACCTTTCAACCAGTAAGATTTCCAGCTTTCACAGACCTGTTAGTTATTCTTTAAGAGGCAAGTATTTAATACACTGCCGTGACACAAGTTTTGTTCTTTTGAAATTTTTTATAGAAATTAGTAATTTCACAAATCTATTCTTGGATTATGTCCTGTGAACAACACTCCACTAATATACCTAAAACTGCTTGGGAGCAGGAAATGGTTCTTGAATTTTCGAATGATTTCTCAGATGGAGTGATCGATAGAACAAGCTCCACTTCACCTTGTGCTCGATTTGGACTCATTCAGTTCAGTGATCAACAGAGTTCATTACTCTAAGTCAAAGCTGTCTAAAATGTACCCCACAGTAATTGATGTGTGTGACAGATGTAATTTCTCCCCATGCAACCTCTACCATATGTTTTTTACTTGCTCGGAAATGAGCTATTACTGAACCTTTGTGTTCCATACCCTTACAGAAGCACTTAAAATCAATTTAAATCCATGGCCCCTGATAGCTGTGTTTGGAGTCCCAGGGGACTCCCTCTCACTAAATCATAAAAATGCAGATATTGTTGCTTTTACTACACTATTAGTCAGACACAGGGTTTTGCTGCAGTGGAAGTCCTCTCAGCCACCATTAGCCTCTCAGTGGCTATGTGATGTTTTGCCATTTTTTTAACTTGAGAAAATTAAGTATTCCATGATGGTTTCACAATCATGACTGCGATACACTGTGTGTTCTGACACCTTTCTGTCAGAACCAGCATTAACTTATTCAGCAATTTAAGCTACAGTAGCGTGTCTGTTGTATCAGACCATGACACTGTCACTGGTTACCACTCAAATCTTTACTTTTGCCCATTTTTCATATTAAGCAGTAAGTAAACATTTTGTCCTCAAAGTTGATGTGTTAGTAGTAGTAAAAATGGGCAAGCGTAAGGATTTGATTGACTATGAAAAGGGCCATACAACATGTTCCAAAATAGTATATAAATTGGAATGAAGTGTCATAAACAGTAAATATTTCATTTTTCAATCAAACTCATGGATGGTATTGTGTCTCCGGCCACTTTGGATCACTGAAATCAATCTCAGACACCTGTGATAATTAGTTTTCCCGGTTAGCCTAATTAAAGGAAAACTACTTAAGAAGGATGTTCTACAATATTAAGTAGGTTACAGGTTTCAAGAAATATGGGAAAGAAAAAGGATCTCTCTGCTGCGGAAAAGCGTCAAATAGTGCATTGCATTGGAGAACGTATGAAAACTCAGTATTGCACGTGATCATTACATGCTCATCGTACTGTGAAAAGATTTGTGGCTGATTCAGAGCACAGATGGGTTAGTGCAGATACAGGCATAATAAGGAAGGTTACTGCCAGACAAATTCATCAGATTAAGAGAGCAGCTGCTAAAATGCCATTACAAAGCAGCAAAGAGTATTTGAAGCTGCTGTTTCCTCTGGAGCCTCAAGGTGTAGGATCCTCCAGAGGGCCTCCTGATGCTGCAAATTCAACAAATGACCATTTTCAGTTCATTACAACAATGGTTCCCAACCCTCTCCTCGGGGCCCCCAGACAGGCCATGTTATTGTTTTAACCCTGAAATGAGACACCTGATTCAATAAGTCAAAGGTTTAATGTGTAGTTGACTAAATGAATCAGTTGTGACATTTCAGGGTGAAGAAAAAAGGCCTGTCTGCTGTGCCCTTTTATTGTTTATTGAAAAGAATACTGTTTTCATTGGATGGTTTGTTCAATGAAATTCAACTTAAAGCCTAACGGTTGGTGACTTAAATAAAAAAAGTTAAATCAGTGTAAAATAATATTTGCATAATATTTTGGAATGCGGTGTATTGTGATGGCTGGATGACTGGGTCAGATCATCTCCAAAACTGCAGCTCTTGTGGCGTGTTCCCGGTCTGTAGTGGTCAGTAGCCTACCTATAAAAAGTGGTCCAAGGAAGGAAAAAGGGTGAACTGGTAAAAGGGTCATGGGCGGCCAAGGCTCAATTGGTGCACGTGGGGAGCGAAGGCTAGCCTGTGTGGTCTGATCCAACAGGTAAGCTAGCTCAAATTTTGAAAACGTTAATGCTGTTTCTGATTGAAAGGTGTCAGAACACGTGCATCATAGTGTGTTGCGTATGGGGCTGCTGTTCTGGCGGAAAAAGGGGGACCTTCATAATATTCGGCAGGTGGTCATAATGTAAGGGCTGATTGGTGTAAATAGAGATAATGTTAAAAATATTTTTAATATATATTGGTATTTCATTATTGTTATACCTGCTGCATTGCTGATGTTGGAACCAGGACACAAGATTTATATTAGACATGCAATTAACACCTGCGGTCTTCTGTACATTTCACAACAAACTTGAAAATTACAACAGTAGATTTTAATTTCTGGACCCCCCTCATACCTACCACAGTCCTGTTATACAGAGAAAGTAGTAGGCCTCTGTTTGACCTACATTCTGTTCTACATTCACTGGCTGTCACTCTGGCCTATATAGCTTAAGTTTCTGCTGATTGTTTTTAACATTTATAATGATAGTTGAATAACCTGGTTGTGGCAGTGCTGGTTAGAGCTAAATGGGAGTGAGTTGATTATGATAAGAATTGACTAGTGGTATTGAAGAGGGAGAAGTTAATAATAAACTTGCATTGCTAGCCTGAGGCAAAACATATTTTTGATTAATTTCTGATAATATAAGAAACATTAAAATATTAGTCTGGAATAGAGAAGAATTATGATCCAGAAGGTCAGAGAACTTTGACAATATTCAAACTCTGGCTGTGATAGACCACTCATGCCCTCTGCTGGCCAAACCTGATATCTAACTTCTTGTTTCAACACAACCAGGAAGTCACAGCGGAAAATGAAGCCACTCCTAAAAAACACACCAGTTCAAAGAAAAGTGAAATTGATCACTTGTACTTTTGTTTTGTTTGTTGTTGTTTCTGTATGAAAAATGGCAGTGGCCATGGACTCACTCAGTTGTTCAATTTTCCTGGATCTACTGAAGGATCCAGTGACAATTCTCTGTGGACACAGCTACTGTATGGACTGTATTAAGGGCTGCTTTGATCAGGAAGATATCAAGGGTATGTACAGCTGCCCTCAGTGCAGACATACCTTCATCCCAAGGCCTGTTCTAAACAGGAACACAATCCTGACTGAGTTGGTGGAGAATCTGAAGAAGACAAGACTCCAAGCTGCTCCTCCTGATCTTTATTATGCTGGACCTGGAGATGTGGAGTGTGATTTCTGCACTGGGAGAAAACTCAAAGCTGTCAAGTCCTGTCTGGTGTGTCTGGCCTCTTACTGTGAGACTCACCTCCAGCCTCACTATGAATCTCCAGCCTTTAAAAAGCACAAGTTGGTCCAAGCCTCCACACAACTACAGCAGAAGATCTGCTCTCATCATGATAAACTACTGGAGGTTTACTGCCATACTGATCAGCAGTGTATCTGTTATCTTTGTACAATGGATGAACATAAAGGCCATGATACAGTCTCAGCTGCAGTAGAAAGGACTGTCAAACAGGTAAGACATATTCAGAACAGTATTTGTTCTTTTTGTACATTTTTTATAAGATATGCCTGACATTAACTATCAGGAAGTGGTTTGTTCTAAGGTCATATAATTAGAAGAGCATAACAACCTCCAACAGCCAGAAATATCAGTCAATATCACTATCTTTTGATAGGTCTATCGAGTATCAAGCCTGTAATGAGTAGCTGGGTGTGGAGATAGCAGGGGCAAACGTGAATGTTGACTTGGAAAAAACAAACAGTGTTTGTTACCAATAATAATGTACATCATACATAAATAAATGAACTGCTGAGGGTCAGAATGAAATAGCAACAACAGTTATACTTCTACACATAACAGAGGACAATGAATCACACACCACAGAACACTAGGACTTAAATACCAGACTAATGGAAATAAACAAAATGATGACATAGAAAAAACTCATGATCTATTGGTCAATGAAAATACACAGAATCTATTAGTTAATGTGACTAGAGCATGGAAAGTATAGCTGTCTGTGAATTGAAAACAGAAAACACTGGTGTTTTGAATGATTTGACAAGATGTCTGGGAACACAAAAAGCAGTACATAAAATATGTAGTGGAGTCAGATATCTGAGTCTAATATGCCATCAGTAAGAAGACCGTTACAGAGCTAGTTCTATATGAATACATTACTGTAAATGAGTCCACTACACCATCAGGAAGGAGACCGTTACAGAATTAGTTCTATATGAATATATTACTGTAAATGAGTCCACTACACCATCAGGAAGGAGACCGTTACAGAGCTAGTTCTATATGAATATATTACTGTAAATGAGTCCACTACACCATCAGGAAGGTGACCATTACAGAGCTAGTTCTATATGAATATATTACTGTAAATGAGTCCACTACACCATCAGGAAGGAGACCGTTACAGAGCTAGTTCTATATGAATACATTACTGTAAATGAGTCC
>JACXGM010029909.1:0-13488 GCA_016801145.1 Umbra pygmaea
GGTGGAGACCTCTGGTGGTCTGGACAAGGTGGAGACCTCTGGTGGTCTGGACAAGGTGGAGACCTCTGGTGGTCTGGACAAGGTGGAGACCTCTTTTGGTCTGGAAACTTGGATGACCTCTTTTGGTCTGGAAACTTGGTTGACCTCTTCTGGTCTGGAAACGTGGATGACCTCTTCTGGTCTGGGAGCTAGAGCGACCTCTTTTGGTCTGGAAACTTGGTTGACCTCTTCTGGTCTGGAAACGTGGATGACCTCTTCTGGTCTGGGAGCTCGGTTGACCTCTTTTGGTCTGGAAACTTGGTTGACCTCTTCTGGTCTGGAAACGTGGATGACCTCTTCTGGTCTGGGAGCTAGAGCGACCTCTTCTGGTCTGGAAACTCGGTTGACCTCTTTTGGTCGGGAAACTCGGTTGACCTCTTCTGGTCTGGAAACTCGGTTGACCTCTTTTGGTCTGGAAACTCGGTTGACCTCTTCTGGTCTGGAAACTTGGTTGACCTCTTCTGGTCTGGAAACTTGGGTGATCTTAGCTGGCCGTGGAGTGGAAACACCGGCCTCTTGTGGCCGTGGAGAGGCAACACCGGCCTCTAGTGGCCGTGGAGGGGGAGTGTACCAAACCCCTACAGAAGGGGTTTCCCAGTCCTCCTCATCAGACGAATCTGACCCACTTATGAGGTCAGGCATCTCGTCGTCATCGCTCTCATCATTAAGGGGGCTCGGGTAGACGGCCCTCTTGGGAAACGGGCAGGCAGCCCTAGTGGGACTCTGGGCGGCCATCTTGGGACTGGGGCTGGGAGCCATCATCTGGGAACAGGAACTGGATGCCCTCTTTGGAGCTTCAAAAGGGGGAGGTGTCTCAAAGACACGACGGGGAAGGATGAAGTCCCCATCCATAGCCTCCCTGACTAAAAAGTCCTCATAGGAGGCTTCGTAGAGGTCCCATAATGGATCCTCCTGGGCCCAGCCACTGTAAAATGGCTCACTCCCAGCCATTTTATATTTTGGGCGAGGTATTCTGTAATGATCACACCAACAGATTGAAAAAGAACACTGTTTAATTTAAACAGGATAAATGTAGTATTATGGCAACGGCACAGAATCTTACTCATAGACAGAAACTCAACCAAAACGATACAGGGTTCAGGCCAGAACAACTACACAAAATACAGGCTATGGCACAGAAGGAAAATCCAAGACAGAATAAATCTAGACAAGGCAAAGGTCAAACCGGAATAACAAGAAAACATTGGAATGCTCAGAATGGAGAAAAATATACTCACAATACCTCGCCAAGAGGGAATGGTGTGAGTGTGCTTTATATGTAGACTGGGTGAGTGCAGGTGTACAGAATCAGGCTGATTGAGTCCGGGCTATGGGAATTGTAGTTCCAAACATACATTGCTAAGGAAGCTGTAGTCCACAGGAAGCAGAACTGGTGACTGGGAATTGTAGTTCAGAACACAAGAGAACAGGGAAGTGGCAGTTTCCAGGGAAGGGGAACTGGGAAACGTTACACCCTACAAGACATTGTGCCCAGGGGCCTCTGAATTCTTAATCCGGGCCTGGTCAGATGTGTATGGCCATGGTCTTTACAGTTTGTAGGCAATAGAATGTATAATAATAGCTACAAAAACATGTGAAGTGAGTCTGCCATTAGTGGCACTTGGATTTGTCTCTGGGGAGCTGTCTTGTTGATTTTCAACATTGAAAAATCCCAGACCGATTATATTAATGTAGGTTTTGGATATTTGATAATGTTTTAGACCTGCTCTGAATACACTTCAGCCTGAACCTTATAAGCTACAAATGCTCTATTATATGCTACCATTAAAACACAACAGTGAAATGGTTGCGGAGTGAACAGTTTTGAGCAGGGATATCAGGAAACAGACGATAAATTGGTTAGAAGTAATTTGACTTGTATTTTTAAACTAGAAATGCATTATATGAATTCACAGATAATATATTCTAAAAAATAATTATAAAAATATGTATTACAACATTGTATTGTAAGCTATATTCATTATGGATCTCCAATCTGTCTTGATCTTCAAACAATAGCTACATCTCTTCTGATCTTTGTGTCTGAGATTTTGCTGTTGAAAATCATCTATTGATTTGATCAATTTATTATTGAGACATACTCTGATTACAGTTATCAATCAGACTGAATTGGGAGCTGTGTCCATTTAAAGATTAAAAGATAAACCAAATATTTCAGGAAGGGTTCATGGAGAGTTTTTTACAACTCATGCCCCTCGATATGTATCTTTACAGAAAACTGAGTGTTATAGGTGTTTGAATTAATGTGACATTTTAGCTAAACACTGAATGTATTATGAAAATGCATTACAATCGGCAATTTCCTTAGGTCTATAGCAATTCTGAATGTGCGTGTAAATGCCTGTCTGAATATAGTGGATGAACATGCCGTAACTCCAGATCAAGAGTATTGGTTGAATTGCAAAGGAATGTGGTGGGGTGTATAGTAATAGTAATTTTTTTATATTGGTTGAATTTGCCTGGCTATGAAATATTTATTTTGTTGTGGAAGAGTTTAAACATAGCCTCCTTTGTATGGTGGGATTTGTGGGAATAAACTGTGGTGGGGAAATTCATTTATTTTGTATGTTATGTTATTATAGAAAAATACAATGAGCAGGCCTAATGTTCAACAAAACATGTTTTCAAACTTGCAGTGGAAAATACAGTTTAACAAAATGTTGCCTAATAATGAAGGTGGCCACCAACTATTAGGCTAACTCTTAAGAAAAACAAACAACTTCATTTTCTAAAAGTTAGCATATAATTTATAATTCTGCATGTCAGTTATAACATAATCAAATTTGTTTCTTTCTTTGTCTTTTACAACATGCATTCTATTGGTTTGTTTTTTTTAATTCTAAAAAACACTTTATTGTAACTAATTTAAATGCATGACCTATAATGACTCAATACGACTTCACATTGCCATCTTTTTGATTATTTTGGAACAGCAATTCTAAATTCTATAAGAAATCACAGATAATATATATTTTGAAAAGAAAATAGAAAAGGCTATATTTATATATTTTTTCCTGCATCAGTGACATGCCTGTGTGTAAACCAGGGGTGGACTGGGGGAGAAATTCAGCCCTGGCACGGAAGCTAAACCAGTTCACATTGCAGCACTTGTGACCCCCCGTCTGTCTGATAGTCCTTGTTCTCCTCTGTTATCACTGTCTGGCAGATTGTCCTTGTTCTCTTCGGTTTCCACTGTCTGTCTGATCGTCCTTGTTTTCCTCTGTTATCACTGTCTGTCTGATTTAGGGCTGAATTATTAATCGCATTTGCAATAATATCGTGATATGTTAAAACAGGTTTTCCTAATCGCAAATGCTGCGATTTGGTCACGTGACCCGCGAGAGCAAAGCAGATTGCAATCTGCAGAGAGCATAAACTTGGCATGCTAACGCTATGCTGTACCTTTGACCTGTTGTAAAATGGCCTCAGGCTCGATAGAAACTTTAGTCCTAAATAGAAACAGTATGTCACTTGTGTGGGACTATTTTGGTTTTCAAAAAAAGATTATGTGTAGCTTCAGGTTTAGCAAAACCTGTCTTGCTGACATTGCTACATCAAAGGGTAACACTACGAATCTCTATCAGCACTTAAAAAACAACACAAAGTCATCTACGATAGTTGCATGGCTAAAATGGTAAAGACCAGTTTGTCAAGTAAGCAAAATACCACACAACAGGCAACATTCACCAAAATGTTTGAAAGTGTAACCTTAACTCTACATGAACATACTTTAAAACGGAACAAGAAAATTACTAAGCAGTAACAGAGTTTATCTCCAAAGACATGATGCCCGGTACGGTTACCAAGCCTAGGTTCACGGCTACACAGCGTCTGTTTAGGGTTTCCAACTCTCACGCATCTGGCGTGACTCTCACGCTTTCAGCATTAAAAAATAATCGTTTCCATTCTATTTATTTCTTTTTATTATTACGGTTAGGGTTACCAAAAGTGTTCTCCGTGTGCATGCAAACTGAAAGTTTACCGAGTCTCACGCCAGACAATGTCCAAAAGTTGGCAACCCTGAATATAGTGACTTGCACTCGCTCGTCATCTAAATCATCAAAAGTGGAAACGCTGGTTTTCCTAGTAAAAAAACCTGTGAGTATAACGTTCCCCAGTTCCTCTTCCCTGAGAACTACATCTTAATCTTCCACGACTGCTCAGAACTACAATTCCCATAACTCGGACTCAATCACCCAAATTCCATTCACCTGCTTCACACTACTCTCCATATATTCCAGCACTTCCCAGTTCCTCTTTGCGAGGTATTGTAAGTACATTTGTCTTCCTACTGAGCATTCTATTGATTGATTGTTTATCCGGCCTGACCCCTGCAATATATATTTAGTGTTTCTGCTTTTGGATTATGCTCTGTACTTTTGCCTTATAACGGACTGCCTTGTTTTTGAAAAGCCTGCCTGAGAACCTGATTTGTGTACCGACCTCCGCCTGTGTGATTGCCTGATTTGTGTACCGACCTCCGCCTGTGTTACTGCCTGCTTAGTGTACTTACCTCTGCCTGTCCGACTGCCTGCTTTAAGATTCCAAACTCTGCTTGTCTTACTAACCTGCTTGGAAACAGAACATTGCCTTTATACCATCTGGAGTGATTAATTACAGAATACCTCGCATAATGACTGCTACTCCTTCACGGAGGAAGATTGGCGCACAGGTTGTACCGGCCTTCTGGGAGGCCTGTTACTCGGGGGGAGACCCGCAGTGGAATTTATATGAAGCCTCCTATGAAGACTTTTTGGTCGGGGAGGCTGTGGACGGTGACTATGTCCTCCCTCGCAGAGTCTTCGAGACTCCTGTCCATTTCGAAACTCCCAAAATAGCCTGACGTCTGAGTCTCAAGAGGACTACCAGCCCCCATTCCAAGATGGCCACCGGCCTCAGTTCCAAGATGGCCACCGGCCCCAGTTCCAAGTTGGTCACCGACCCCAGTCCCAAGATGGCTACCAGCCTTAGTTTCAAGATGGCCACCAGCCTCATTTCCAAGATGGCCACCGGCCATAGTTCCAAGATGGCTACCGGCCCCAGTTCCAAGATGGCTACCGGCCCCAGTTTCAAGATGGTCACCGGCCTCAGTTCCAAGATGGCTACCAGCCCCAGTTCCAAGATGGCTACCAGCCCCAGTTCCAAGATGGCTACCGGCCCCTGTTCCAAAATGGCCACCAGCCCCAGTTCCAAGATGGCTGATCACAAGATGGCCACCGGCCCCAGTTCCAAGATGGCCACCGGCCCCAGTTCCAAGATGGCCACCGGCCCCAGTTCCAAGATGGCTACCGGCCCCAGTTCCAAGATGGCTACCGGCCCCAGTTCCAAGATGGCCACCAGCCCCAGTTCCAAAATGGCCACCAACCCCAGTCCTAAGTTAGCGGATCCCAAGATGGCCACCGGCCCCGGATCCAAGATAGACACATCTCTACTGCGTTGAGGAGAGACCCAGCAGTGGATGGAGACTATCGCGAGTGGATGAACCAAAGCGGCCAAGCGCTTAGTGATCATCCAGACCTGGTTCGCCAGTTCTTTTCGTGGAGAGCCAGTTTTGGGTCACTCAAGGAGGAGGCTGAGACGTTCCTATTGAAGCGGATGCTCCCCCGATCCCCTCATCTACTGACCTGGTTGGAAGCTGTAGTGCCCCCTTAAGAACCTCGGTCTTCCTTCGGGGGCCCTCAATGTTCTGTCAGGACCCTGAGAGCACAGGTTCGGACGCCTATAGGTCGGGTGGGAAAGGTCTCCATCACGCTCAGACCACAAGAGGTCTCCACCACGACCAGACCACAAGAGGTCTCCATCACGCCCAGTCCACCAGAGGTCGCCCAAGTTCTCCGGCCACCGAAGGTCGCTCAAGTATCCCGGCCAGCAGAGGTCACTCAAGTCTTCCGGCCACCAGAGGTCACTACACCACCATCGGCCGAGCCTGATCCTTGCCTTGTCCCCGAGCCTGAGCCTTGCCTTGCCTTGTCCCTGAGCCTTATCTTGTTCCCGAGCATGAGCCTTGCCTTGTCTCCGACCCTGGGTCTGCCCTGCTCCCTGGGCCTGCCCTGCTACCTGGGCCTGCCCTGCTCCCAGTTCAATTGTCTGCACCTGTCCCTGATCCTTTGTCTGCCCCTGTCCCTGATCCTTTGTCTGCCCCGTGCCAGGTTCCGCCCCTGTGCCAGTGTCTGCCCCTGTCCCCATGCCAGTGTCCGCCCCAGTCCCCGTGTCCTTGCCAGCCCCGGTTCCCGTGTCTGCCCCGACCGCTGTCTCTCTGTCTATGTCTGTCTGTGTTTCTGTGACTGTCCAGGTTCCTGTACCTGCTTCTGTTCCCATGCCTGTGATCACTCCGCCTGCCTGGTTTCCCCTGCCGTTGCCTCCGCTGTCTGGCCTGCCGCTGCTGCCTCCGCCGTCCGGCCCGCCGCTGCTGTCTCCGCCGTCTGGCTCACTGCTGCTTCCTCCGCCGTCCAGCCCGTTGCTCCTGCCTCTGCCATACGGCCGGCCACTACTGCCTCCACCATCCGGCCTGCCGGTGCTGCCTCCGCCCTCCGGCCCACCGTTGCTTCTTCGACCCTCCGGTCCGCTGCTACTGCCTCTGCCCTCCGGACCGCCGACGCTCCCTTCACCTGCCTGGTCTGCTCATCTGCTCCGCACTGGAGTGCCTCCGCCGACCTGGTTTCCGCCGCTACCGCCTCCTGCCTGGGTCTTCTGCCGCCTGGTGTCCTGTGGCATGTTCGCCGTTTGGCGCCTCAGGAGCTGCGATTTGGGGGGGATTCTGTAACGTTCCCCAGTTCCTCTTCCCTGAGAACTGCATCTTCCCCTTCTAAGACTGCTCAGAACTACAATTCCCATAACTCGGACTCAATCACCCACATTCCATTCACCTGCTTCACACTACTCTCCATATATTCCAGCACTTCCCAGTTCCTCTTTGCGAGGTAGTGTAAGTACATTTGTCTTCCTACTGAGCATTCTATTGATTGATTGTTTATCCGGCCTGACCCCTGCAATACATATTTTGTGTTTCTACTTTTGGATTATCCTCTGTACTTTCGCCTCATAACGGACTGCCTTGTTTTTGAAAAGCATGCCTGAGAACCTGATTTGTGTACCAACCTCCGCCTGTGTGATTGCCTGATTTGTGTACCTACCTCTGCCTGTGTTACTGCCTGCTTAGTGTACCTACCTCTGCCTGTCCAACTGCCTGCTTTAAGATTCCAAACTCTGCTTGTCTTACTACTTTGCTTGGAAACAGAACATTGCCTTTATACCATCTGGAGTGATTAATTACAGTGAGCTACTGAGAAACATACAGTAATAATAATATTAATAACTAATAAACTTAGTTATATAGCGCCTTTCATGAACGTATATCAGGGTTGCTGCCAAGAGATTGATAGCTGGAGTCTGGAGTCTGAAGATGAAAAAAAGCGGATTTGGTGATAGATTTGATGCAATTTGAAGTACACTGACTGGAGTTGGATCGGGAGCGGGAGTTGCTAATGGTGAGAAATTGCTTCCTGTGTGTTCAGGGTCTGCGTTGTGTGTTGCTGTTACTGACTAGAGATAATTACGATTAATATGTTGATATTAATGTTCAGACGTCACATTAAACTTTGTGTTACCTAAATATTTTCAAACAGGTACAGGCAAATATTTCTGTTGTTTTATTTTTTGCATTTTTGTTTTGTTACTGACTGGAGATCAGTAAATATATATATACTATATTTTTACTTATTTAACTGTCTAGTGAATTTCAAAGCATTTAAAAAGTGTAATCCACATGTTTACATATATTTATTACACTGAATAATAATCAATATATATATATATATACAGTTCTGCAATCTGCACTTTAGTTTGTGTGATTTATTTCTGACTTTCATATGAATGTTTACACCAGGCTTGGTTAGTGCTCAATATACTACTGTGATTGAAGTAATTCATTAAATAAAAGATGTAATTCATATAAATTCATGCATCACTTATTTTCACCATCACAAACAGGCCTGGCCTCCAGGAAAGAAAAGTTTGTTAAATCTATCTAATGTTCTGTTGTTCATACTATACAATGATTTATTGCTTGTCTTTGTTGAATAATACATAATTCAAAGAGTTAAAAATATTATTGCATACTGAATCGGAATCGCAATATTGGTGAAAAAAATTGCAATTATTTTATTATTTTCCAAAATCTTTCAGCCCTAGTCTGATTGTCCTTTTCCTCCTCTGTTATCACTGTCTGTCTTGATGCCTCTCTTGCATGCCCTGCCTCTCTTGCATACTGTTTTTGATGATGAGTCTGAGTGTAATTATCTGGATCACTCACTGTGCTAGGCCTTGCATCATCCTATGTTGTGAATGCATGTATTAGTTAGAAAACACTTAAGACAACAAACATTAGGAACTAATTGTGTCAATACATACTCATAATAATTAGTGTACATATAAAACGTGTTAGGAGATATCTGCAAACTGATCAGAATTTTCCCTGTTAACCGTACAGTCTGAAGTAACCTAATCACTTAGTAAAGTAATATGTGACGTTAAATTATTAATACGCAAATCAGAGTATGCCGAAGATTTGAGTATAACATTCCCTCACCGTAATAACATGTGAAGTTACTCAAAATCAATACATGATTTTAGAAATGTCAGCTGTTTTTTATTGCCAGTTATATTTAATCACACTTCTAGTTTTGTAACCGAATGTCAACATAATTATGAGCCAGCTTGTTAGCTCCTCCTATTATAGCCTACTACTATACACTGACAACATCAAGTCATGACTAGTTATTATTTTGTGAAAGGCATAGCTAGAAATGTCCGCCCATTGTCTGACCACTGAATTCAGAAAAAAAAGGCAAATGTTAGAACACATTAGGAGTAGCTTGCAATGCAAGCCTCAGAAATGGAAATGCATGACACTTAGGCTACTAACAAACATGACATTCAGCACCAAAGTAGTATCTAACTATGTTTTCTCTCATTAGTCCCCCATTTGTTATTTTAATTTGTGTCAGAACCCTATGCATTCCACATAACCCACATACTGCCCTCTTGTGTCCAAAATTATATTTATGAATGAAATCGCAGTGTACGCGCATCGTTATAAATTCCCGTGCAGCCGTTAGTTTCATTTTAAAATTAGCGCCTTTTCTGGGGCTGTTTGCTTGAATTGTGAGTTCAATAGCCTATTATTCTTCATGGAAAACACAACAACATAAGAGAATAATGACAGATTCGCAAAAATAGGCGCTTTTACATAAAATATTCCTTTATCATTATTCAGTCAGCTATTTAAAGTCATGTCAAAAAGTAAACACTAAAAGCCTCATATCTTCTAAAAATGTAATTATATATACACCATTTATTTCTATATAAAAATATACAAATTTCAGAACTAAACAAATCTTCGCCGGCGCCTTCAGCACCGCCCTGAACACGGTCGAGTCGACGCGGGACTAATATGTCACAGGATGTGATAATAATGAAGCAACAAGTGCATACAACATAATGAAGCAGGAAGTGCTGGTGCATACAACATCAGACAAGCTGTAACAAGCGGGTTGTACCTACAATCACAGCGTCCGGAATAAATCCGTGGGACGAGCGAAGTGCACAAGCACAATAACAGGGCAGACGGCTGAAACCACCGCATACTGAAAAGAAGCAGAACACAAAAGGTTGTGCTATTAATGGATTAGTCTTTTAGGTAGTCCAGAGCGCGCTCCCCACTGAGTCTCAACTTAAGATGGAAAGCACTGCGTTCGTACTTCGTACTTTTCGTGAACGTACGAGGAGCATACTATAAACCAGTCCCCGGGTCGAATGTGCGCGAGGATCTGTTTTATCGTGATCAGTTTGAATGCGCGTTTATCAAGTCTTACGCCACTCGGTACCAATTGAAGATACTGCTATGAATCTATTTTGTCATGTCTAATGTAGCCTAGTAATAATGCCACAAGAATGCAACCAAAGCACAGGATAGCAATAAGTATATATCTGTAAGTAATTGTAAATCATACAAAATAAATGCCATGATCACTAGATTTTATACAGGTGTTACTATAATGATTTTGTTAATCGTGATCAGCAACCAAATATTGATAATGTGGAAGTTACTACCTTTTGCCTTGGCATGACTTCTCACTTTTTGCTGACAATACAAAGGCAGAGTACAGTAACTTTAAAATAGTGGTCAAAAGTCAAGTTTGAGCTCAAGATTTTTTTATGTAGATAATTTTCATTACTAAAACATCATTTTTTATCAGTTCCACACTAGGGTCTTTTGGCTTTGTAGGGCAGAATAGTGGTGAATATATAATTAGTTTAATAAATAAATTAATAAAAAGACAAAAAGACCTTGAGATTTCTTCTCCAGAGTTACCCAGGGTGTGAGACGCCGGGCAGGTCTGGGATTACCCCGGTGGAAAAGAGGGCTGCCTCCCTGCGTCTGCGGGTTTTGGGGGGAAAACTCTTGACGGTTGTTTGTGCATATGTACCATCCAGGAGTTTGGAGTATTCAGCCTTCTTGGAGACCTTGAATGGAGTCCTGCATGGGGCTCCCAATGGGGATTCCATAGTTCTGTTGCAGTTGCAGGGTACCGAAGGGCTGCAGCCTCTGCAGTAAAAGAGGCAAAGCAGCGGGTGTGGGAAAAGTTTGGAGAAGACATGGAGAAGGACTTTTGGTCGGCACCAAAGTGCTTCTGGAAAACTGTCCGCCACCTCAGAAGGGGGAAGCGTGGAATCAACTAGAGGATGATGGGGGATTGTCGTCAATTTCCCTGGTGGAAGTCACTGAGGTTGTCAAACAACTCCACAGTGGCAAAGCCCCAGGGATTGATGAGATCCGTCCAGAAATGCTAAAAGCTCTGGGTGTGGAGGGGCTGTCTTGGCTGACACTCCTCTTCAACATTGCATGGAAGTCTGGGACAGTGCCTGAAGGAGTGGCAGACTGGGGTGGTGGTTCCCCTGTTCAAAAAGGGGGACCAGAGGGTGTGTGCCAATTACAGGGGTATCACACTTCTCAGCCTCCCTGGTAAAGTCTACTCTAAGGTGCTGGAAAGGAGGGTTCGGCCAGTAGTCAAACCTCAGTTTGAAGAGGAACAATGTGGATTCCGTCCTGGTTGCGGAACAACGGATCAGATCTTTACTCTCGCAAGGATCCTGGAGGGGGCCTGGGAGTATGCCCATCCTGTCTACATGTGTTTTGTGGATTTGGAGAAGGCATATGACCGGGTCCCCCGGGAGATACTGTGGGAGGTGCTGCGGGAGTATGGGGTGAGGGGGTCCCTTCTTAGGGCCATCCAATCTCTGTATGACCAAAGCAAGAGCTGTGTACGGGTTCTCTGCAGTAAGTCGGACTCGTTTCATGTGAGGGTTGGTCTCCGCCAGGGCTGCGCTTTGTCACCAATCCTGTTTGTAGTATTTATGGACAGGATATCGAGGCGTAGTCGGGGTGGGGATGGGTTGCAGTTCGGTGGGATGAGGATCTCATCGCTGCTTTTTGTAGATGATGTGGTCCTGATGGCATCATCGGGCTGTGACCTTCAGCACTCACTGGATCGGTTTGCAGCCAAGTGTGAAGCGGCTGGGATGAGGATCAGGACCTCTAAATCTGAGGCAATGGTTCTCAGCAGGAAACCGATGGAATGCCTACTCCAGGTAGGGAATGAGTCAAGTGAAGGTGTTCAAATACATTGGGGTCTTGTTCGCGAGTGAGGAAACAATGGAGCGGGAGATTGGTAGGAGAATCGGCGCAGCGAGGGCGGTATTACACTCATTATATCGCACCGTTGTGACGAAAAGAGAGCTGAGCCAGAAGGCAAAGCTCTCAATCTACCGGGCATGTTTTGTTCCTACCCTCACCTATGGTCATGAAGGCTGGGTCATGACCGAAAGAACGAGATCCAGGGTACAAGCGGCCGAAATGGGTTTCCTCATGAGGGTGGTGGGCATCTCCCTTAGAGATAGGGTGAGAAGCTCAGTCAACTGTGAGGATCTCAGAGTAGAGTCGCTGCTCCTTTGCTTCGAAAGGAGCCAGTTGAGGTGGTTTGGGCATCTGGTAAGGATGCACCCTGGGCGCCTCCCTAGGGAGGCGTTCCAGGCACGTCCAGCTGGAAGGAGGCCTCGGGGAAGACCCAGGACTAGGTGGCGGGATTATATCTCCAACCTGGCCTGGGAATGTCTCGGGATCCCCCAGACGGAGTTGGTTAATGTGGCTCGGGAAAAGGACGTTTGGGGTCCCCTGCTGGAGCTGCTGCCCCGCGACCCGATGCCGGATAAGCAGACGAAAATGGATGGATGATAGATGGACTTCAAAAATTCTTGAAGTGAATTTGGAGTGTCATTTCTTTTCCTGTGAGTGAAGTGCAGGGTTGAGCAAAGCGGTTGGAAAAGGTGTGGAATGGTGGAGGAGCGCAACAACCGCTCAGAGAGCGGGGAGCGGGATTACTAAACGCTAAACTCTGCTCATATACTCTGGCGGCTATTAAATATAGAATTATGTTTTTGAAAGAATAGGTTGAACTTTAACCAGTAAAATCCATAAACAGTGCCTTGCCGCCTTCTACTGGCGGTTTTATATTTATATTTAGTAATTTCATATTTGTTTGGCCTCCTTTGATTTCGGCATTTACAACTCGGTTTAAATAAGCTTGCTAGAAGTTCATAGAACAATTTTTTATAACATAGAAATTCAGAAAATAATTAAGTAGGTTAATGCATCTACTCTACTATAGAGCTTTATTATTATTATTATTAGGGGTCCAAGCCCGAAAGCAACGCGGTTCACAGCTCCAGCAGGGCTGTAGAACCCTATTGTTTTTCTAAGGTTTCGTATTCTTCTTCTTCTTCTTCTTCTTATTCTTCTGGTAAAACTGATACTACAGCCTAAACCGTACATGATCATGGGGTGCCATTTTCAGGACTGGTCCAGATCAGCGCTGGGACCTCAGACAGAAAAATTCAGCCACTTCCACCACTAGGTGGCGCTATAGCAGAAAGAAACGTGTTTCCCCTTATAACTCCCAAACCATACATCGCACATAGAAGCTACACATATCCACGTGTTCCCTGGGTTCAGCTGAATCTTCTGACATAGGCCACGCCCATTTCCGCCAGTACTTTTATGCGTGAAAAATTGCAATTTATCGTAAACCTACTTTTTCTAACTCCTCCTAGACCGTGTGTCTGATCTGCCTGAAATTTTGTATGTATGATCACCAGACTGATGTGACAAAAACTTATCAAAATAATTTTTATCGGATGAAAATTGCGTAAATTGCGCAAAAATAAATTTGTGTAGCTAGCTACTTAAGTATAAACTTTGCCATATCTTGGCCAAAAAAAAGCTATCATCGTAAAACTTTAGATTCTTGTTTGACATGACCATCTGAGGCTCCCCAACAAATTTTATGAAAATTGGCTACTAGGGGGCGCTAT
>JACXGM010029910.1:0-13488 GCA_016801145.1 Umbra pygmaea
CAAAACATAAACATAAATTCTGTGTCGGAACGTACTTTTCCAAAAGAAAAAATACTGACATTAGCATTGTTTTCAGAAAATATAGTATTTCAGCTTAACATGTTTCCTTAATATCTGATGAGGCATTGGCGTCATTTTTGGATTTATTACAGTACATGTATTACATTATAGCACATTTAATGAATGGTGTTAAAATGTTTGTTTTTTTCAATTAATTATCACTAGAATTTTCAAATAAAATTATTTTCTGTTGAAAACCAGATTTTTCCCAAAAAATCTTTTTTGTTCCCAAAAATAACTCTGGAAAATGGGGGGGGTCGTCTTATATTCAGGGTCGTCTTATATTCGGGTATATACGGTAATTGACTACCGGTTTTTATTTGAGGAATTACGGTATATCATTTAAAAAATGTAAATTTGGGGGAAAATAGAGACTAGCCTCAGCCTAGTACTAGAACTAGGGCAACTGACTGGGATGAGGAAGCGGTGGCAAGAACCACTAATAACATGTATGATGGCCCACAGCCGTATAATTTCTAACCTTTCAGACATGAGAGGGCGAATGAGGAATTGCAGAGAACTTATGGCCGTCAAAGCAAATTAAATGCATGCTCCGATGAGAATGAGTGGATAGTTGAAAAGTCCTGTTTAGTTGCTATCATTTAGCAATGCAGCAACGAGCGCTGGAGCCAATCTACGAACAGCAGTGCATACAATGACACTTTTTTACTGTCAGTGAACAGCAGAGTGAAAGTCAACATTTTATTTATATCTACTGACAGTGATTATATCATTAGTTCAGATAAGTACTAGTAAACTTATCTAGATCTAGAAATAGAAGGCATCATAATACAGATGCCGTATGATAAAGTTGTAGAAAAGTGGTGAAGCTGTACCGTGTTGTCAGCCAGTTTAATTAAAGTTAATTAATTAATAAAGTTAATACAATAAATGGCTGCTAGGTAGCTCCAAAGTGCACATTCATCCAAAGAATATGCCATGGAAATCATCTCAATCATAACATAAAATATAGCAATTTGCACAAGACAGATTTAATTACATTGTGTTTTTAAGTTGGCATTAGAACTCACTGAAATCCTATTTTTATTTATCAACAAAACAACATCATTCTGAAGTTAAATGTATTATTTGTAGAGCTTTTGTCATTAAACTATTGTCCTGCAATATACTGTAAATGTGTCGTCTAAACTGCCTATTGTACATTTAAAATACCTTTTCATGCACAAGAAATCTCTTTTCTTTGCCTCAGTCATAACATAAAATACGGCAACAAGACAGCTTTAATTACATTGTGTTTAATGAAATGCTAATTTGTCTGGCACATCCCCACGGTGTAATGAAAAATAGTAGTGTTCTGTAATAGTTTGTGAGATGCAATTGGAATAATATATAATTTTCATATGTAGGTAATTAAAAATATATTTTTAATTAAAATTTTCCTGTTAATATTGCACGAAATTGCAACAAATGAAGACAATTATTTTGCAACAAAAGACGATTTAGCTGTTTATCCTGTGTGCAGGATTATGTATTTCACAATTAAAAAGGTGTTGTGTAAAAAATTACCAGCATTGCGCACACCCTCACAAAACGCGCATCATCTCTGTATAAAGGCGACACTTAATCTCCCCTCTCCCAGACCTGCATTGATGGGCACTGTCTGTCTGTCTGTGCCCTTCCTCTGTCTCCCCCTACATACCTGTTTCCCTAGCCTCTGCTTCCTACTGTCATTAAAATTAATAAAAACATTGTGTACATAAACTGTGCTCAGTAAAAAAATCCCCCACAACAGATTATGCAACCTTCATACTTCAATCCCTTACCAGACTCCTCTGGGGTGTCCATAACTGATGATTCAGTCATAGAGGTAGACTGGCCTCTCTGGGGGGTCATGGGTACACTTTGAACTTGTGCCATTGACTTCCTCTGCCTTGCCGGGGTCTTGAAGATTTCTGCAATTCCTGGAAAAACAAGGAAAAGAAACTGCCGCATAAGCACAATGACTGCAACAAGTATTTTAAACCCTGTATGAAAAACATGAAAATAGAATATTTGAGACAGAAAATGGACGGATTACCTGACAAATCCTCATCCATTCCCATATTGCGTTTTAGGAGTGCAATGTTGTGGACAAGCTTCGGGGCAGCCCCAGTTGCCTGACTGGCACGCAGCTTGTGAGCCTTCCCCACAACAATTGTAACCGGTGAATCCGCATGACCAGTGCTGACATGTCCTAGGAGATTCTTCGCAGGGGTCTGTAACATTAATAATTCAGTTACATAATCTAGCATTAAGAAAAAACTAACTACAGCGAGCTTACATTTGTTGCACTAGGGCCCCGTTTACATTGCGATAGCTTTCTTTTTACATTAGCTACTACCAATAGTAGGCAGGAAGATGGGTTTTGCCTTAATAGGCTAATGTTAACTTATATGGCGACTTGAGTAGTTAAGCAGTATACTGTGACTACCTATGTGGTTGGTTCCCGTTCTCTGCTATGTTTTGCAACTCTTGGATGAAGGGTTGACCGTGTATCATGTTAGGGAAGAAGAAACTAAACATTTTTCACTTTGCTGCGCACTGACCTTTATTTTGATGTCGGGAGCAAGAGTTGTGCAGTCTAATGCTTTGGAATTCGTTGTCTGACTGAGGGTGATCAGCGCAATACTTCATCTGAATTTTTGGATTTGATTAGAAAGCAATGACTTTTAATTATATTTGCAAAGAAGTTATTTATTTTCATTATATTAAGGAACACTTTTAAATGTGTTAATCTTATCTTCTATTTTGCCTGCAGCATTTTTACGTGCGCATGATAGACTCTGCATTATTAGGTCTGCACAGTGTGTGACTCCAGCTTTGTACCTGGAGCTGTGTACGGCTTGTAACCACAGCGGAAATCGCTGTGCTCTAGCCATGTCTCGTTAAAAGTACTCTTTCCCATTTTCCACACCTAGGCCTAGCCGAACTTTAACAAACTCTGAGGAGACGCAGATGTATTTCGCGGGCAGGTATTGTATTGCATTTTTCACAGGATTTGTAGTTTTATCACCATGTACGTATCAACATCAATATCCCCAGAAAGAACTACAACACACCGATTCAACGTTCTGAGGGCAGCTTTCTGCCGGTTTTGTTACTGTTGCACCTTAAAAAATGTCTGTGCGCAACCCCAAATGTACTTTTGTTCCTAATTAACATTGTCAATATGAATGACTCCGCTTTGTAGGCTACGACTCGATATTTTCTCTTTTTGTGGCCAATGTTTCTGGAAACGAACAAGGGTAAAGCCATTTTTAAGACCTGACTAAATTAAATTTTAGACCTCGGATGAAAATCTGGCCATTTTTAAGACGTTTTAAGTCCTTAAATTTAACGTTCAGAATTTCAGACTTTTTAAGACCTTTTAAGACCCCGCGGGGACCCTGGTACTGGTATTGTGATATTGTTGTGTACAGTTGCATTTATATTTTCTGTGAAATGATGAAGCATGCAACCGTTTCCCTCTCTATACATGTTGTATATTTGCGCAAATTCTCTCTCCCGCTGTCAATCACAAAAACTTCCAATGCACAAACCATTCTCTTATCGGTTGTGGAAACAACCCGCAGTGTACTTGACCAGTCTGTGTCGGCGGGGTCCAGTGCGGTGCTTTTGATTCGGTCATTGGAAAACAAGCTTAAGATTTAAAATCAACAATATGTTACAAAGTGCAAAATCAAAACTCTTATAGCATACCTTGGCTTTTGGTACAACGGTCTTCCTTGTCTTGGTCACTCTGATAGGTTTCTTAGTTGGAATAACAGCCTGGGTCTTGGTCTGGCCAAACTTTACAATATCCGCCCAAGAACTCACAACTTCAATCATAAAAAATGAAACAGTTTGCAATCAAAATACAAAAAGCAAGTGAACAAATCATTATTTAAATACACACAAATATACAGTGCCCTCAAGATTTATTGGCACCCTATATGTAAACAAAGGCTGTGGAAACAAATGCAGATCAGATTAATCCTACACAAAAAATCAAGAATCTAACCTTACAGTGACTGAAATGGTTCAAAAATATCTAAATCATGTATATCCCAATTCAAATGTTACTCAAATACATTTTTAGCCTTTAGATGGCTTTAGAACGGGGGTCACCAAACCAGGTGCTAGAGAGTTACCACACTGTAGGTTCCCTCCAACCACACAATCTAGACTCCTTCAGCTAATTTCAACCAGCTAATTTCAACCAGGTTTGCTAAATTAGAAATGGTGTGAAAACAATCCAGACAGTAGCTCTCCAGGACCAGCCAGGATTGGAAATCCCTGCTTTAGAAGGTATTAAGAGGTCATCCATCGCATCCTATTTTAATGGTGTAGTTGTGAGGTAAATGTGAGGTGACACAGGCTAAACTTAGTCAATCAATCTTGTGCAAGGCCAGAGAACACAGAAATATTATTAGGCAAAAATTTGATCTTCACAAAACAGGCAATGGCTATAAAATAATTGCTATATGAATGTCATTACCAATCTCCAGTATAATGGCAATAATAAACAACGTGAAACAACTGGAGCAGAGATTACATGGCCTGGAATTGGACAGGTGTATTTTGCCACCATGAAGAGAGCGGAGGATGGTTTAAGTGGGGGGAAAAAAAATGTATATTAAGAGAATTGCAGAATTTGAAATTGCAGAACTATCAAAACTGCTATAAGCAGCCACCATACAAACAAGGTATTTGGGAGAGTTGCCAGAATAAAGCCTATCACCAAATCACAGACAAACACCTGAAATTTGAAAAATGTTATTGGGACTTAATTCAGATTCTATGGTCCGAAGGAAACAAACACCGGGTGGGTATTGTGTTAATAGCTATGTAAATTATTTCGATGGAAACTTTATTTTTACCCAATGGAAAATTTTTAGATGTGTAATATTTTGAGAGTAAGGTCAAGCTGATAAAACATTTTTTTAATCATATTTCCTAGGCCAATGGAGGGCATTGTATTATTAAAGATCGATATATAGATCTATAAAGCATACCTTTCATAGATGCCCGAGAAACACCACTTCTTCTACGAATGACTTGTAAAGCATTCTTCACGGTGCTCTTCGGTGTTGCCTTTGTGCTATTTCTCCTCAAGCGCACACACGGAGTGGCAGTGACAAAGGACTGTTGGAGGGAGTCCTGGTGTCCGGAGGGTGATGGGGTGCTGATACGGGACACTGAGAACCGGCCTTGCACGGTAGGTGTTGTGTTTGCTGGTGTCTTAGGGGTTGCTGTTGGTGACTTCTTGGCAGATGACAGAATCTTGGGGGTCGCTTTTGGTGACTCCTTGGCAGGTGACGGAGTCTTGGCGGTCGCCTTTGGTGACTTCTTGGCAGGTGACGGAGTCTTGGGGGTCGCCTTGGGTGACTTCTTGGCAGGTGACGGAGTCTTGGGGGTCGCCTTGGGTGACTTCTTGGCAGGTGACGGAGTCTTGGGGGTCGCCTTGGGTGACTTCTTGGCAGGTGACGGAGTCTTGGGGGTCGCCTTCTTTGTAGGACTTTCTTTCAATATAGGACTCTCTGTGGTTGACATCTTACGCTTCTATAAAATTAGAAACATTGAGTGAAAATCAGTTAAATCAGCCATATGAAATGCATGTGAAATTACTAGCAAATCAATGTGAATAAAATAAAACATACAGTAGACACAGAACATACCTGCATCAGACCAATCACAGATGCTCTCCTGAGGAGTGACTGTTTGGTGCTAACGACACACAGGCTGCGCCGGCCAGGTGTGGCTCCTTTGCGTAATGGAGAATCAGGAGGCAGGCGTTTATCAAACAGTTCCGGCTCCAAGTGTCCTCCGAATGAAACCCTTTTTCTCTTGCTCATTGGAACTTGCAATTCTGTTTCAAGTTCTCCACTCTTCCGTTTCTTACCGGACGACGGTTTAACTGAGGAGAACATGTAATAAAACAATTGGAGAGTTGACATTGAAACTAAAACACAGTAAGGTTGGGAGCTGCTAAAGACTAGCATTGCCACTAGGGTTGCTAATTGTAAGCATGACATTAATCGATCAGTGATAACATTAACGATCAACCATTGATGGGTAAGGTCCAGTCTACTTCTAAATTCATACTTCAATAGTTTCTAAACACAACATACCCCCACAATATAAATGATATACTCTTAATCTGACATTCTACCTGATTAAGTGTATATTATTGACAGAGCAAAGTGTGGAGTTTGTAGAAAAAATAAGTCTGCTTTTCCTTCACAATCTGAACTCGCCCTCACAGCAGACAAATCATAAAGAACAAATAGAAACATTAACCTTTTTGAAAAATAAATGATAATAGAACACTGTTAAACAATTATTATTTACCCATTAAACATTCTAATATTTTAAACATTCTTTTATTTTCTTTATGAAAAATGTTTTTTCTTTTTGATATACATTACTTTAATGGCTTTGAATTTGAAGGTGTAATCAGGCGCAACTAGATATTCACTATTCCGGTTTACGGCTATTGCGGCTACTTCTTATAGCTACGTGACAAAGCCTCCACAATGGCCAAAAGAGGAATGAAATCCAGCATTGTACTTTCCAAGTTTAGTTTTTTTTATTTTGTCCTAAAACCATATGTTTAAAACGTGGGGCCATTGATAATATCCCTAAACTCATTTTGTTAAATTCAAAGACTGCTGATGACAATGTCGTCGCAATGTTAATAACAAATAGTGTGCATTCATGTTTGGGGTAACCTGTCATTGTGCTACACACAGCCTATACTTATTTTACATAGTTTAAGCTAAAACATTTGTGTAGGCTTACCTAGTAACAGAAAATATAGGAAAAGGATGCTTGAATTATTTTAAGATATTATGAAATGGGTGAAAAACAAAGCTACCATGCTTCTAAGCGAAATATCTAATGATGTTTTACACTGGCTTGAGTTTATTTTTTTCATTGGTTGATCAAGTCTTTATGGAATAATAAGGTGACTGAAATTTGTCAAATAATTAAAAAAACAAAACTACATGACAGATTAGCTGTTGGCTCAGATTGCATTGCACAACAATTCTAAAGTAATTTAAACCTCATGAAAAGTAAACATCATGAATTATCTACACAACTTTCTCTGGAGCTGTCAAAAGCACTGTTTTAACAATAGGGGAGAAATACTTCCAAAGGTGTACAAGTAACTAACTTAGATGGAAACCTACAACGGAAATAATTGCCATTATCCAAAATGATTGCTGTCTCTTTAAATAATCACAATTAGGCGATTATGTAATAATTGCAACAGGCCTAGTAGTCAGTAGGTTTAGCCTGACTCGGGTTTCTATGTTTTTGCTGTCATTCTAGGATGAGGCAGTACAAACTGGCACAGGGCTGCCCGAGACATGGGATAGATAAGGCTGATTGTATTCATCCTGCCAATGATCTGACCAAAGGCTTGCTTGTTGGATGAGCAGTGAAAAAAAGAATTGGCCAGCTGGATGATGTGTTTGGATGTACCAGGCGAGTGTCTTTCACCATCACGCACCTGTTCACAGAGTTGTGGATCAGGGTTATGGGAAACTAGTAAAGACAAATGGTGAGGGGAGGAAAATTGGTTAAAAAATAATTCACAACATGCAATTTTTCTTACCTTTGATAGGTGTGGTCACCTCTGGTTCAGGAAGCACATCTTGGGCTTGAAGCTTTTTCCCAGCAGACCTTGGAGAAGACCTAGTAGAGCAGGAAGGCTCAGTCTTAGGGGTGCTCGGTGCTGAAACATGGTCATGGTTTGAGAGCACACCGACAGTAGGCGTTTCTGGCTCAGTTCCTGAGGTTTTGATGTGAGCAGATTCATTGCTCCCCCTTCTAGTCGGGGTCTTCACGGTTTCTGTTGTCAGACACTCAGAAATCTGCTTGACCACTTCACTATCGTTGAACTGCTGCGGGGTAGCCAGGGTGGGTGTTTCTTCAACAATTTCAGGAAATTTTGACTTTGAAGATCGCCTTTTACCTTTAGGAGTTTCTTGGTTAGAAGGAATAAGTTGGATACCCTCTTCAACCGGCACATTTCCCTCAACTTCCTGGCCTTTGAGGGACTTTCGCTTCTTCTTGGCAGATTTTGGAGTCACTCCAGCATTACAAGGTGACACATTTTCAGCCTCCATCTTGTTAGGTGTGAAAATGACTGATTCCCCATCAACTTTATTGGGTGAGATGTGTTTCTGTGGGTAGAACCTTGAAGCAGGTGATCCAAGTGCTTTCTTTGGAGTTTTGGAATCCAAATCTTTTCTGAACATCTGATATAGGTCACCGAATGGTGAGTTGTGCTTTTTCTGATCAAGAATTTCATCCACCTTGGGTTTGAACTCAGATATGTTGGTTCCATCATTAGTGCTGGTATCCTTTGCTTGAGTTTCATGTAAAATCTGTGAAAGAGAGCTTGAAGTGTTTTATCAGGTACATTTCCATAGAGACAGTGTTTGATCATGCATTCAAATTGTATATTCTTAATGCATGTAATATGGATAATACCTGAGGAGTTTCACTTTTGCCACCAGTGGAAGATCTTTTCTTTGGCGTGGGTGCCGGAGGGTATTCAAACCTAAAGAGGTTAAAAACAAATAAAGTGAACTTTGCCACCTATTGTCACAATTTATGTAAAGGTTTAACATGTCAAACACTTGTTAGACAAGGACACTGCTCATCCAATCGTAAAGACATTAAGCCAAATAAATAAACGTGTGTGTGTGTGTGTATATATATATTTTCGATAAACTAAAATAAGATGTACAAACCTGAAAGAACGATCAATAATTGTGATTAAATCTCCATGTTTTAAACGTTCAGACTGCTGAAAAACCTTTCCATTTACACGGGTTGGATTCACTGAACTCAAATTAGTTAAAATAACCTGTAAGGGAAAAAAAATTGATCTTAGTTGTCATTTGCAGACAGGAAAAAAAAAACTGACAGGCTAATGGAAGAAAGGATGCAACTATTTTGACTGACAACATTTACCTCTTTATTTTCATTTAACTCAATCCTACAATGCTCTTTGGAAACTTCTGGAATTTGAATGCGAATGTCACAGTCTGGTTTCCTGAAACACAATACACCATAATTAATGTAAAACAAATTTTTTATATTAAACAATAACATTTTCTGGATTGCAGTTAATACTAATATTTGATTACATGAGTACAAGATTAATTTAGTAAAATGAATAGCCACTGAACTTCAGAATGTACCAATAGTGGAACCAGCATCCATTGGAGGCTCGAACCAGAAGAACCACCGTCTTAATGTCTTGTTTATTTGTATGACCCTTTCCCAGCACTATTTAAAATATTGAATGCTCTTACTACGGAGTTCTGGTTACTTCACCTAGTTTCTCTTATACACTTACTGTAAGTCGCTGGATAAAAGTGTCTGCTAAATTATTAAAATGTAGAGATTTAATAACTCAATAAGCTAAGTCAAGCAACATCTTGGACTATACAAGCACTACAAAGTGTGTAATCAATTATTTGATTACAAACAACTGATAACAAATACTTGATTTCATTAACTGAATTTTTACATTTGAACAACTGACATTTATTACTATTGTGTTTTTAACATGCTGTCAAGTTTTATAAATGTGTTTTGCATTTGCCTGAAGTACGTCAACCACCAAAGAACAGCTGGCTTTTGTGTATGGGATAGCACAAGCAAAATTTGACATGTCAATCCATTCATTCATTGATTAATTAAGTACAAAATCAATATTGATTGCTGATTTCATGTATCATAAATGCTAGGTCCTTTATGAAAAGGACATTCTGTATTTGAGAGGAAGAGTCACTGTATTTAGTGTATATTTCAAAAGGAATATTTCTGTGTTGTAAATAGACTAGATCACTGTACAATAATCTACAAGGAGACAGAAGTTAAACACCTTCCATTTCACTACCGCTGTGACAAGCAGTATATGTTGCATTAAACTCCCCCACTTGCACTTCCCCCATTATATACACACACACAACATTAGAACTCCTACATTAGTATTCCTGTTGTGATGCAGCAAATGTATTGAATTGATTGTTAAAGTGACACTCACCGTAAATCAAAGACTGACCATTCTCACTTTCAACTTAAGGGACAGTGAGCTAATGTGAGTAATGTAATTGCAATAAACCAAAAGCACGTTTGTTACTTGGATTTCATATTACTTGTAGTTTTTAGTAGTTCTACCTAAAAATTCTGAACAGCAATATAGAAAGAGATAGATATATACATTATGTCGCTTTCATTTGTTTGTACAGCAACTTATAAACGTAGATGTTATCAATTCACAGCAGGTGATACAACTTTAAATATATTTTCATCAATATCGTATCGAAAAATGTATTATGTTGAGCAAATTGCTTGGCCTCATTTATTGCTCAGACATAGGTGGGACAGTTAACTCTCAATATAAAATACAAACAAAGATTTTTGGTACCATCAGGTGGCTTACCTCTGTAATTACACTGAAATTTTTAAGGGAGAAGATTTGAAATGTGAATGGTAAATTACTAAAATGGAAACGTGAACAAACAATCTATAGCGATTCAAAATTAAGTAAATCGAGTTATGGCGAAAAAAATCTGACAAAGAAACTACAGTTAACTACAGTCCTATGACGCTATTGCAACTGGTCATTTATGGTTTACCACAAGCATGTGCTGATGCAAAAGATAAAGCAATCAATAATGCCATATAATTGTAAGGCTTTCAGTCAATTAATTAATATCATGTTCTTGGGGCATAAACATGGAACACAAACACACGACCTGATTAAAATTTCCGTGGATGGTCTGACTGCCATGTAAGGAAGGCGGACGTCAGCAGTAGAAAGCCCGCCTCTTTACAAATTTAAAATGACTAGACCGCAGCCGGAATAACATAGTAAAAACTACGTTGCATACATTAAGTTACAAAACACAAAGTTATAACTATTATATTTTTGACAACTTACTACGTCATTCTGCGATAGATCTCAAAAGTGTTTCTTACCTTCCAAATAAGCATGATGCAGTCAAAGGAAACTCCGTCCCGTCTCCTCCACTCCTTTTTATTACTACTATTTTCCCGTGCAGTGGCATTTTGAATACAACTTTACTGTACCTAAAATAGAAGGAAACGAAATATAAATAACACGCCAATAAATCGGGTGGTGACAGATTCAACCAATGATTGTGGATTTCTAGTACAGTTACAGAATGGTAACAAATTACTGTATAGCTGTATTAAAAATAGCAACTTAGTTAAAGTGCCTTTATCTGCTCCATTTTACATTTCCGTTCACTTGAATAGCAACATAATCATACATAGCGGGCTACCTAGGGTGCACTTAACACGCATGGTAGTACCGCGCTAACCTAGCTAGCAAAGACAGTGGAGCTAAGCCACGCGTTAAAGCCTTCAGTAAAGGCTGGCATTATGGAAAGTAATGTATTGATGGACAGACGGGCGAAACGCATTGCCTAATCGTGCAATATCTATTACAGTTTGACTTCCAATAGTGGCAGCAGTCTATAACATTAAGACAGTCACCGAACTAGCAGTTGGAAATAATTTATTTAGCAACAGTATCCATTATACTGTACCTGTATCAGTTCAACAAATCATCAGAACAGCTAGTCTTCCATACACAACTAACTACAGAAAAAAATCAGATCCTTTAAAAAAAAAATGAAAAATCGACTCGTAAAATCATCAGCCTTGTTATACCGTTAACCTACCTAACTCTTCCAGTTGGCCCTATCTTAACCGGCCCTAGTTACCTAATGTAATTCTGGCGGATTGCGTTTCACTGTTCCTTTTGGCAAAAGCATACTTCAGTGAAAGAAATATCCTTCCGCGGAGTTCAAATCAACTGATTAAAAAATATATAATGTTGAATCGGTAAGTAATATATACATTCAGCATTCCACTTGTATGGAACATACACGTTTTACATATTTAAAATGACTTAAAGTTTGAAGTAGTTTTCAATTTGAAGGACTGTTTTGTTTACATCCACGGCGGAGCAATACTTCGCTTACCAACAGAAAGCCATTTAAAAATATTTGAAATCCCGCGCGAAGGCTGTCCATTGGCTGAAATAGTAAACGTTAACAACCAATAGAAGTCTAGTGGGAGGAGCTTTTTGTTTTTCATAGACCTCAACAGTCCCGCCCCTTCTCAGAGATTAGGTTCCGAAAGTAAGTTTTCCCATTCATTTCTTCAATCCACGTCTGGAAAAATCCGTATATAATCCGTATATATAATATAATCCGTATATATAATATAATCCGTATATATAAATATATAATTTGTCCATTGTTTATTACTAAAAATTAAAGTTTGCAAATTCTCTTGCAATTACAATTTTCTCTAAAACCCATAATGTCAACAAAACGTTCTGTGTTTTTTTCATAATAATTTTTCATTTTCTCCCGTTCTAATCCAATGACTCGGGTCACGGTGGGGCTGTGCTGATCTCCGCAATTGTAAGCCTTCAGTTCGTATTGATGATTAAAATTATTATTTTACAGTACAGTAGTTGTAAAAAACTTTTATACAGTACTTTTATTTGTTAAACAAATGCTTGGGCCTGTAAAAAGGTTTTGTTCTTTGGTTTCAATGTATTATGGAGTATTTCATTGTATGATAATTGTAAAAAAAATAAAGGTTACTACTTCGCAGATTTCCCCTATCGCGGGTTCTTTTTGGAACGTAACCCCCGCGAAAAACGAGGGTTCACTGTAAACCGATTTGCGGCAAGTCACAGACTCACTAATGGCCTGCCTTGTTGGTGAAGAGGAAGTGGAGAGTGGGGGATTTAATTGCATTAACAGTCATCAAAATATAATAAATTCAAAATACTCTCTAACTGAAATTCTCAAGCTAGTGAGTGCGACACACTTTATAGCCCCACTGACGTGTGCTGTCACCGTGACAACTAGCAACAACCGTCAATTTGTTGTGTACTAATCGAATGACAACACCAAACATTTCAATGGCCTTTCTATTCATTCTATTTCTATGGTTGTATGCTTATGAGTCACGTCATAGTTGGTTAGCGGCATGGTCTAACCCGGGATTTCCACTAACTGCGGAACGGCTGCAGATCGGCTCCGCTGCGTGTCGGCTCCGTGCTCCGCCATCATTCAATACCCACCAGGTCCGTATTGGTTGCGGAACGGCTGACAGTGACTATACGAGGACCCTCGCAAATTCACGTATGATCGCGCGATATAACAGCATATTTACTATACTGAGTTGCTGCGGAGCTCTCCGGCATCCGGCAGAAATAGAAGCTCTGCGTATCTGCTCCGCAGGGCTGCGGATCGCCGGAGCTGGGACGGAGTCGGAACGCAGCCGTTCCGCAGTCAGTGAAAATACACACATTGACTTTAATAGAAACCTATCGACTCCGCCGCCGTTGCGGAGCGGATCTGCAGCCGTTCCGCA
>JACXGM010029911.1:0-13487 GCA_016801145.1 Umbra pygmaea
CCGGGGCAGGGGCAGGCACAGGGCTAGGGGCAGGCACTGGGGCTGGGGCAGGCACAGGGATAGGGGCAGGCACAGGGACAGGGACTGGGGCAGGGACAGGGACTGGGGAAGGGACAGAGACTGGGGAAGGGACAGAGATTGAGGAAGGGACTGGGGCAGGCACTGGGGCTGGGGCAGGCACTGGGGCTGGGCAGGCACTGGGGCTGGAGCAGGCACTGGGGCTGGGCTTAAGGATGGTGAAGGGATGGAAAAATTGACCAATTTCTGGTTGAGGGCCAAGGCTAGTACAGGGACCTGGGCTGACAAAGGGACTTTGATGGGAACAGAGAGACCGATAGAAGTAAGAACTGGTGCAGGTGCTGTAGTAATGGCAGCTTCAGGGATCAAGGCCAATAGAGAGAACACATTTAGTTCAGGAACTGAGGCTGGTCTGGGGCCAGGTACATAACCTAGGGCAAGCAGAGATGATAGGACAAGCTTTGGGACCAGGATAGGCTCTGGGAGACAAGAACCTGGTTAGAAGCTGGAACCGGAGTGATGGTATGACCTGGGTTGGACAGGAATACAGAGGTATGTATAGTTACTGCGGGTAGGTACGAAACCTGGAGCAGGCATAGTATTCAAGTTGGGCTCATGGACCAAGGCAGAGACAAAGACTGCGAGAGAGATGGGGATAGCAGTTAGAACCAGAACCGGAGGAGTCACTGAGATTACTGCAGTGGCGAAAACAGGGACAGGAACTGCTACAGGGACAGGGACTGTGGTAGACGTTAAAGTTAGTGTGGCAGTAGCAGATAGGGTAGCACTGCTACTTAAGAACTAGGCAGTAGAAGATCTGCAGTGTACTCTTTGGCTCTGTCTAGTGGCAACTTCCGGTAGTAGGGCGGCGACCTCCGGTGGTCGGGCGGCGACCTCCGGTGGTCGGGAGGCGACCTTCGATGGTCGGGAGGCGGTGGACGCGAGGCGACTTGCGTCTGGGAGGTTGAGGCGAGGGATTGCCAAGGATAGGAAGCCTACTCTACAGATAGGGGTCCTAAAATGAGAGCTAATGGACCATGACAGGAGACTGAGTGACCATGACAGGAGACTGAGGAGTAAAGCTTGAGATTTCTGCCCGAACCCGACGGGACGGACCCTAACCCGTCGGGTTCGGGTTGATTCGGTCTAAATTTCTCACATATTTTGCCAGGCACATCAGGTTAGGGATGGGTATCGTCTGTAAATGTATTACGGTAATAAAAAATATATGAAAACATACTTTTATATTGCAACCTTTCTTTTAATTTAAGCAACTCCTATCTCAGTCAAATCCTTTTCTGTCCCCACCCTTTTCCCCTCTCCCTGTGACTGATTTGTTGATGGTCTACATCTAGAGAGAAATACGAAATCGCTTCTGGCGATTACAGTTTGTCAGCCCAGGAAAAGAAATCAAAGTCGGAGGTCTGGAAACACTTTGAAAATGTGCATGATCAAACTAATACACCGTTGGGTTATGTGCAATATAAAAGTTGCTACAGTCTTTTTAAGTATGAGAGCATCCCAAACTGAACTTGACCTGTCTCAAAATGAAAGTGGAGACTGCTTATCGCGAATCATTCCTATATACAAATGCTGTTTTAAGAATTTGCTTATACAGTGATCAATTAGTCAGCTTATAATGTTAATATTGGGTCTTGTCATACATATCAACATTTGAAAAAAATAAAAATAAAGGTGTAGCCTAACGGTCTCCCCTAGAGCGTGATAGGCTATAGCCTAGAGAGATACAGTAAGTGGTTTCTCTCCTGTGTGTACAGTTTCATGTTCACGTACGTTTTTATGCTATTCTGGATTTGAAAGTTGGTGGAAACATTTAGGATAATGTAAGTACACAACTAAGAAATATATATAATATATGTATAGTGATGTTTTCTTTCAATGCAAAGTATGTATTTTGTTATTTTTTTGATTGATATTACATATATTGTACCTTTAAATTCTGATAACACTTGTGGTGAGTGAGCAAGCGGCCATTGGAGCAGGAAGCACATAGCTTCCTTCCTGAGTTCCTGCCGGCTTGCCCTCCAGGCCCTCTATGAGCTCTGTTTGTTCCCTTTATTCTCGCAGTTTTGTGACACCCACTGCCTGTAATCGTTATTCACGCCTGGATAGACCCTCAAAGACAGAGGCAGCCAAATAGCTCTTGGGCTGGGAAATGGCTTCCATTTTCGGCTGGGGAATGGAGGCCGTCTTGGCCTGGGTGGAGGCAGCCATCTTGGACTGAACGGAGGCGGCGATCTTGGACTGAGCGGAGGCGGCCATCTTGGACTGAACGAAGGCAGCCATCTTGGACTGAGCGGAGGCGGCCGTCTTGGACTGAGCGGAAGCGGCCATCTTGGACTGAGCGGAGGCGGCCATCTTGGACTGAGTGGAGTCGGCCATTTTGGACTGAGCGGCGGAGGTTGGCTTCTCTGGGTCCTGTCTAAGAGCAGGTCTAACAGGGGCTTGTTGTGGGATTAAAGCCGATAAGAACCCCTCCCGTAGACAAGGGTTTTTATCTGGAAATGGAGGGACCTGAACTGGAGGCAGGATGGGAACATTTCCCACATACCCCTGGATAGCTGTAGCCGGTTGGGGAGTGAGTGCTGAACGGTACTCCTCATCTTCCTCAGAACTGTCCTCTTCATTCTAATGGTGCTTAATAGAGTCCCAGTCTGAAAACTTTAACACATACCTTTCCAATCCTGTTGGGTCGAAATCCTCCTCTTCATCAGTAATTAAATCCTCCCAAAAGGAGGCCAGCAGCTCTGCTCCCGTCGACCGCTTTACGGAGACATACGCTTCAGTTTTATATGGTGGGCTGGTCAATCTGTCACGTTTGGGCATAGGGATAAGGCAGGGAACCATGTTGTCAAAATAATAACAAGTTTATTTGAACTTAAACAACCCCGTGGGAGATATAACCATATTTAGATAAACAAACAGAAACACGCCTAACTTTGGAAAATACAAAGCAACAAAACGGAACAGGTTACTATCAGGACTACAGGAAAACTCTAAACAAGGCAGACTTGGAACAGAACAGGTTACTAGCAGGAATAATGATAAACAAGGCAGACTGGAAACTGAACAGGTAATTAACAGGACTAATGGATTACACACACTACTAGGGAAGTCCGGAACAGGCAACAGGTAGAACCATAAAGTAATATTAACATAAAATTTACAATGACCAGCAACCAAAACACAGGGAGACCAGAACTAAATAGGGGACAAACAAAATGCAGCTGTAAAGGGCACAAACAAAATGGATTAGATAATGAAAACATGTGGTACAAAAGAGCGGGAAAACTGAGGACAGGAAAACAAAACATAGGCATAACACTAAAAGGAAATACTAAAGACCAGGGCCCGTATTCATAAAGAATCTTAATGCAAAGAGTAGCTCCTAGTGAGAAAATTCTAAGAAAATTCTTAGAAATGTGACCGTTTACTCTTAAATTTAACAAAAAAATCATAGTAAAGAAAAAAGTTATTCAGACCTTAACTCCTAAGGTCAAAATTGGTAGGAGTACAGACGAGGACTTTTAAGATGCTTGAGATGTCCTTTAGTAGAGGAGAACTGTGGAATTTATGAAGAGGGAGAAAAAATGTGTTGCAAACAATGGATGACAGTGAGTCAATAAGACGCTATAGATTAGATCGTGCAGGGATCATGTTTGTGACCGATCTTATTAGAGACACGCTAACATCCCCGAAACAGCGCAGAAATGCCATAGTGCCAGAAATGAAAGTAATCACTACATTAAGATATTTGGCAACTGGGAAAATGCAACAATGCAGCAGTGATGATTTGGGTCTGTCACAACCTTCTGTAATCAGACTGATCACACAAACAATTACAGCACTTTCAGAACCTCTTATTGTGTCGCAGTTAATTTCCTTTCCACTGGACATTCCCACCTTCAGGCACAAGAAAGTGGATTTATGAATATAGCAGCCTTCCCTGGTGTTGTCGGAGTAATTGATGGAACCCACATCCGAATTATTCAACGTGATCTCTCAGAAATCCGTGATACTACCAAGGACACTTAACTTCAAACTCTGTGGCATTTTCACAGAATGGTTGAAAATTCTGTGAAACTGCCACGGATCCTTAAAATAAATATCCAATAAATATCTGTGGCAGTTTCACGGAATACTTAAAATCGCTCTGTTTTTCCTTCTTGGACAACCAACAAATCAGAGTCTTCAAAAGATTTTGTCATACATAGCAACGGGGTCAGCCCTGCCTCCTCACTAAGATGACAGTTTTTGTCTTTTCCTTGCTCAAATTTGCTCTTAGATCGGTCTGGAATCGCTCTTAAGCTAAGACTCCTACGTAGAAGTTTTTAAGCTAAATTAGGAGTTTTCTAAGAGGATTCTTAGAAGCTTTATGAATATGGGCCCTGGAATAGAGTGAACATACAAACTATACATAGACATACTAAATACACTAGATGGAGACATAGCAAACATAAACAGAAGCTGGGCATACAGAAACTACAGGAAATAGACAGAACTGAACTATAGATGTGTCTCCACAACCCTTCTGAATTCTGGAACTCGAACTTTTCGCAATTCTTTAGCAGGCTGGCAGCCTCGTTTGGAATCTTGTGCCGGCAGCACCGTTGGGCGGTCTTATCCCTGGTTCCAGTTCAGCAAAATTGCTGATTGGTCTAGGTGAAAACGTAGACGTAATGTCCCACTAGTGTTTCGGTGTGTGGTTTCAACTGGCGCCATATTTAAAGTACAAACGGTGTAGGTAGTTATTACGGAAAGTAATAATTAGCGGAACGTCTTTGCATGCGTTGCCTGTGCAGCCGGCATTGCAGGATCAGTCTTTCTCTGCGATTCCTATTTAATACTTTTTGTCTGGACTTCACGAGAAGTATAAAAAGTAAACACAAACAAAAAAGAAAATGTAAGCGACTCGAAATCAACTACGTCTTGCATTTTGTAAATGCACCCTTCTGGCACTTCTTGATAGTTTTACTACAGTGCTGTCTTAAATCGTAAAAAACGTCATGGGAATGTTTTTCCTGCGAAAGACATCAGAGCCCACTTTCCACTGAAGGCAGTGGAGACATACCAACCCCCCACGCCTGGTTTGAAGCCTACCTAGAACTGCCTAGTATAGCCTAGGTGGCCTCACAATGGAGACGAGGCATTAAGACAAAGTAACAAGACCAGGGAGCAGGACTAGAGCAGGAAGGGAAATGTTACAGGCATGCTCTACACCAGTCTTACACATTGACGTTGGGTGACTTTATGCCACTTCTGGTGCAAAAATTCAAGCGGCTTTTCACACAATAATGCACAAAGGCAAAAAGGCAGAGGAGAACAGACATAATCAATATAATGATGATGATAACAAACAGGTGTGTGATAATGAAAAAGGGGCAGTGGTTTCAGTAGAAAAGTTGCCAGAGGAGGGAGCAGTAACAGAGGGATACGAAGTATTAGGATAACCATGTACAATATTCATTCTGTTGTAATCAACCATATCTACCACAAACAATTCTTTAGACTAAATAATCAAAATACTGTCAGTTGTGCTATAAAGGCTATCTTCATCACTAAGCGGTTGGGGTGGAATTGGGTCCTATTTTGCCAAGGCAGTCAGCGTCAATGGAGATATTATAACATGTAGCTTTTACTCTTCTGGATCACGCTTAGCTTGACTACTTTATAAATATCATTATAAAAACTAAAATATAGAAAACAAAATAAAAAACATATTTTAATAAATTACATTTTTGTGTCTTTTGTAACATAAGCTGCCCTGGGGCATAAAGACTTGTCACACAAATTAGACAATGGGTGTGTTCATCTGGAGCACAATATAAAAATCCATTACACATTGTCATCCAATGAATTCTTCAAGGATGCTACTCTGTAAAATATCCAGGAGATGGTAGCAAAATTGTGCGTGTGTAACGACCAGGCTTGGACCAAGTGAGACAATTATATTGTTTAATAATAGAATACGTAATATACGAATATTGTAACACATAGGCCAAATACAGTTCCAGGGGCAGGCTTGTTTTGTTTCCAGAACTGGTAGTCGGACAGGCAGGATAAGACGCTAGCAGGGTACTCGGACAAGCTGGGCAAGACAGGGCTTCGGGAAGTCGGACAGGCAATGATCGGTACACGGAGGAGGTTCTCATACAGGCGGGGTTCAAACAGGTAATCGGGAGCTCAGACCAGCGGGGTTCTTGACTATGGAGGAAATAGAGCAAAAGTACCAGAGGAATATCCAAAACTTGATGTCAGAAAATATATAAAGCAGGTCAGACCAGGGAAACAGAAGATACAACTCTGCTCAGCAGAATGCAGTTACTCACAATACCTCGCAATGAGGCATTTTGGTGAGGGAGCTTATATACAGAACAGTTCAACAGGTGTCAGTATTCAGGTGATTGGGATCTCATTGTGTGGATGCGTTCATGAAGTAGGGGAAGTGGAGTTGTGCCAGTAGAGGACTGATGTTGCAGGGCAGTGCTAGAACCAGAGGACGTCACATCGTGTGAGTTGAAATTATCTTTGTTTCTCAGCACCATTAATGTGGTCCAAGCTAGCTGAGTGTAGTGAAACAAAAGGTTTGATTGTCAATTCTCTAATTTTGAAAGTATTTAGGTATTGAGTCACTGTAGTGTCAAATGATCAAATATTTTGATTTATTATTAGGATGTCTGGGCATTAAACTACATAAATTAGTAGCTCTTTACATTTGTTAAGAATACAATATTTGTACGGTAGTAACCAGGCATTTTTCCATAAAATGTCAGGAATAAGTCGTTAGGTTAGAAGCAGTCGCAACCTGTGGCCCCGACAGGTAAGCTGTTACACCCGGTGTCACTCACTGCGGCAATTAGGGAACAGGTTGGGAGGGTGGTGGATGCTAGGTGTTTGAGTGGTGGGAGGGTTCTTATTGTGGTGGGTAGTGTGGCTCTGAGGGATAAGTTGCTAAGGTTGGAGGATTTGAATGGGGGTAAGGTGAGGTGTATGGTGCCTGGGAGTGCGGTGAAGGTGAGAGGGGTGATCACGGGTGTTCCGTAGGATTTGTCAATGGAGGAGCTAAAAGAAGTGGTGTCGGGGGGGTTGTGTTGGACACGAGACGGATGGGCAGTAGGGCACTGGGGTTAGAGAAGGTGAGTCCCACAGTGTTGTTGGAGTTTGGAGGGCCGTTGCTGAGTAGGGTGCACTTAGGGTTTCTTAGTTTTTTTGTGAGGGAATATGTGCCGCCGCCGCTAAGGTGTTTTAATTGTCAGCGTATGGGGCATGTGGCGGCTGTGTGTAGAGGGAAGGGTAGGTGTGGTAGGTGTGGGGGTGCGCATGAATATGGTAAGTGTGGGGTGGGGGACAAGGTGAGGTGCTGTAATTGTGGTGGGGAGCACAGTGCTGCGTTTGGAGGGTGTGTGATTCTGAAGAGGGCAGCGGAGGCACAGCGGGTTAAGGTGGTGTATAAGGTCACGTATGCGGAAGCAGTGCGTAGAGTTGGGTGACTAGGGGTAGGTGTGCAGGTGGAGAAGGAAAGGGTTATGGGCCCGGTGTTGGAGGACGGTATGGGTGTTCACAGAGTGGTTTTGTCTGAGATGTGTAAGCATGAGGGTGTGGTTGGCAAGGATTCGTTGGTGGTGGGCAGGGTTGAGTTTTTGGCGGGTGCCAGGTTTGTGCCAGGTTTGATGTTGTGGTGGGTGCTGCTAGGGAGTTTATGGATATTACTGATGTCACGGGGGAGATGGTTCACGAGCTGATGAAAGGGAAGGGGGAGGGTAGGTAGTGGGGTGGGGGATAGTGGGCTGTGTTTTAGGGTGGTGGGGTGTGGTGGGTGGTGTGGAATTGGGTGGGCCGTGACCGGCCTCACACTCAGGTACAGTTGGTGGCGGTAGATGCACCTTAAGTTGGTTGCGATCTGCCAGAAACCCAAAGAAGAAGTCGCAACCTGTTACTCTGCAGGTGCATCACACACACACAAACACACACACACACACACACACACTCAGACGTGTACAGGTAACCTTGTGGGGACCAAAAAAAAATCCATGTTACCTAACCTTAACCCTGAACGTAACCTATCCCTTACCTTAACTAACCCAACTAACTAACATTTATGCCTAAACTTAATCTCCCCCTAATGGCTAAACTGAACCCTAAACCTAACTCATTATGCCTGAACATGAAGTACTCTAAATTCTAAACGTAATATTAATTGTAACATGACCCTAAACCTAACCCAGAAAGTTACTTTGTCCTCACGGGGACAAGCAACATTTATTACTACGGTGTCCTTGTGAAGACTTCTGGTGATCTGTCAAACCCAAACGCGCACTGATTTAAAATATGTTTTGTTTGTTTTTGTATTTTACTTGATGTCAAATAGACACGCCCATCCGTTCGGCTCTGCTTTTGCGTTTAGACGTGGCGCCGGGTCTGAACACTGAGCTCCAGGACATCGCATACAGTCAGTTTCAGACCAACTTATCTGGTTCGTAAAACTACCCACATTTATTGTTGTTTCTAGCTAACGTAGATAAGTAACTATCCAGATAGCTGCCAACTGTGTTTATTAATTGATGCTACCTTAAAAGTTGTCAAGCTAAATAAAAAAACCGCCAGTACCTATCTGTATATATTATATATCTACCCAGCTATTAGAGTGCTACTGTAGCGCGCTAACCAGGCTACTTTGTAGCTGCCCTGCTAACGCTACATTATAGCTGCCTGTCCAGGGTTCAGACACAACTATTGATACTGTTAAAAGAATCATTACTAGTGAAATTGATAGTTACTGTAGTACACTGTTTTCGAAATAGTGCCGATCAGACATGTCTCGATATCTATCTAACATATGAAAACAGTAGTAACCAGACTAGCTACTTATACCGCTCCTAGCTGTCTGCTAGCTGTACTGTGTGTTGTCGTTTGTTGTAACTAAGCTATTCTGACATAGTAGCAATGTCTACAAATTGATTTATCTATGGGTATCTGAAGTTAATGTATTATGTCGATGTAATTTCAATGATAACTCATCACCATGAGCATAAGCTACTGTAACTACCTCCATTCATCCTCTTGACTTTCCGCTGTAGTTAAGCAATTTTTTCCCCATCAGCTGGCTAGTTACTTCCTGATCTTGTCAGTACTTCATCTTTCATATCCATTGCAATTCAGAGGTGCGTGACATTTTTGGACAGCTTTATTTTTGCACACATCATCAAAACTGTCCAACACGGTATTAAGTGACAGTAACGAAGAGGTTCAGTATGTGTACATTTAGCGTGTGTGTGTTTGTTTGTGTTCTTGTTTCAGACGTCAGCTAAAAAACATGTGGCAGAAGGCTACTGCTGTAGCCCTGTTGGCCTTTGCTGTTGGATACTTCTACCACAGCAATCCAGACCTGCCAGAACAAGTTCTCCAGTACTTACCTTTCCCCCATGCACCCACTCAAAGAGAACCGTCTTTGGAGCATGTTATCTCCACAGCCTGGGAAGCCCTAATAACGGTTCCTGCTCAACAGTGGGGCAGAGTAGCAGTAGGGTGTGTTTCAATAAGTCTTTAGATTAAAAAATCTGTGAAAAAGGAAATGGTACAGTGCAGTCTGACTTTGTCTAACTTCTTTCATTTAGGGTGAATGCATGTGTGGACGTTGTGGTGTCCGGAATAGGTCTTCTGCAGGCTTTGGCTGAGGACCCAGGCCCGGGCCATGACCATGAGGTGTTACACTCCAAGAAGGACCTGAAAGAGGCCTTTATCCACTACATGGAGAGAGGGTCGGCGGCCGAGCGTTTCTTTACTGACAAGGAAGTCTTCCAGAGGATTGCACAGGCTGCTGCAGAGTACCCTGGCGCTCAGGTAGTTGAAAACCTTTTTTTTTTTCATACGCAACCCCATGGGCAGAGTTTGTATTATATGGACTCTGCCAGCAGTGGCTGATTTAAGTAACACCATGATATGCATTGTTCCTGTTTTCTTTTGTTATCATGACTGATTATTTGGTCGAATCACGGTTAGACGAAGGCGGTTCTCAAACATAGAGAAATATTGGAATGGGTTTAAGGTTAGATTTTGAATTTCCATTATTGGGTTAGTCAAGACAGGTTGGGTATAGCAATATGTATTAGCGTATGGACACAGAAGTTAAGTGAAGCAACTGACCAAGTTATTCAAGATTTACTTGTGTTTCAGACAACCCGAAAAGCTACCCACTTAAAACCAAGTGCACTTATCCAAACATTAAAAAATGCAGTTTTCTCTCTGGAAATAGGTCTAGTATGAAATCATACATAACGAGATACTTAGCATCGTTTACAAATAGTCCCACTGCTTTTTTGTGTTTGGTATGTTTGCCTCCTGTCATCCAGGAAAATCAGGTCCTTTGTCTTCTAGAAACTATTGCCTGCTTTTTGTGTTTTGTCATAAAATGTCCAGCTCCTCTGTCTATATTCACTTACAGTTATAGGTAGTTATAGGTAGTTATAGGTAGTTATAGGTAGTTATAGGTAGTTATAGGTAGGCAGCAAATATATATCCAACTACACAATATGCACTGTAGCTGAACAGAAAATAGAGCAGTGGAGATAAGGTTAGTTTGTGTTCAAACTGCAACCTCTAGTGTCAGATTGCTTTATTATTTCACGCTAACGAGTTGCAAAGGATAAAGATCCTTCCACATATAAATTGTCAATCTATCAATCAATCTGTTACAAAGATAATCTCCTGCCCTTAAAGTGGAAGTTGGACATTTTTTGCTTGATCAGTATTACAGTACTTGGTTGTTACTTTGAAAGAACAAAGTTAACAAGTAGGCAATACTTGGAATATACTTTGAAAAGTACTACTTCATACTTGGAATACATTTGTATTTAAGAAATATTATACAGCGTATTCATTCATGTGTCTTCCTGGTTAAATATAATCATTCATTATTTATTGTTTGTTAACAGACTTGGGTCAGAAAAATGGAAGGGAATTGAGCAACATACCACATTACCTGTTACTTGGAAAACGCTTGTTATTTTAGAAACATTTCACAGTGCAGTCATTTGTTTTTTTATTGTTTGTGTTTTATGGTCTACTTTTGAGTGACACATGTGTCATTCGCTATAAAAAAAATCTATGACATGAGGGATAGTGTTTTCCTCCTATCCAACTTTGTCATGTCTAATTGGCCACTTTAAGCCTCTTGCATGTGTGGGGTGGTCGATGACCGATCACACGCCTTCTCAAAGCACTTGTCACCAAGTTTTCTGATTCTTAACAACGACATGACAAGGTACTTCCTACCCATTAAACACGGGCAGCACTGTACCAATTTGCACCGCCCTTAACAGAGCCCCGGGTATGGCTGAAGTGCCGTGACCAGGAAACTAACGCAGGCCACTGAGAAGCAGTTGTGCTGTGAGTCAGAGACTTTAACCCCTACACCATGTGAAGTCCCTGCAAATACCCTAATTTATAATATCACCTTTAAAATTATACGGATATAAGAAAATTAGTTGTATCACCCGCCTATCCCTACTGGTAGAACAGGTTTAGGCATCCCTGTTCCTGAAGATCCATAGGGCATACAGGATGTATGGACCAAATAATCAGTGATAAAACAAAAACATGAACAACACATTTTATAATTTCACATATTTAACCCACTGCCGGCATTGTCTATATAATATATATTCTGCCCACTGGAGATTGGACATGGCCTAATCATATTATTGTAGCTTTGCTAAATTTACAAATGCTTGGTTCAGACAGATGGACAGACAGTCATGCTCTGTTTTATATTTGATAGTGGTTGAATTCAGGATTAGGCTGAATATGAGAATATCACATGTATTTATCACATGTATTTATCACATGTATTTTTGGGATCTCTGTAATTCTCCTTATCCCTGAAGACCAAGCACTTTTAATTTTGAAAGAAGGTTCCATCCAGAGAGGATTGTGCATCTGTGTCAGGTTTAATTTCAGTCCACAAGTAATTAACAGTAGCACTGCACTCTTTTCAGTGTGCAGACAATATTTGGTGCAGGCGTGGTTAATTCAAGGAAACCAGATAAACCTCTACAAATTTTCTCTTTTCCTTTTTCTGTCACTGCTTAGCTTTACGTTGGAGGAAATGCTGCTCTCATTGGACAAAAACTTGCCACCTACCCTCAGCTGATGGTACGTTGACACTTTCTCACAAAAATCCACACCTGAACGCACTGCCTTCTTTTGGCATAGATCTACAGTGGGTATGGAAAGTATTCAGACCCCTTTTACATTTTTACTCTTTGTTTCATTGCAGCCATTTTATAAAATCAAAGAAGTTCATTTTATTTCTCATGAATGTACACTCAAAACTGAAATGTAGAAATTTGTGCAAATTTATTAAAAAATAAACTGAAATATCACATGTTCATAAGTATTCAGACCCTTAGCTGTGACACTCATATTTAACTCACATGCTGTCCATTTCTTCTGATCCTCCTTGAGATGGTTCTACTCCTTAATTGGAGTCCTGCTGTGTTTAATTACACTGATTGGACTTGATTAGGAAAGGCACACACCTGTCTATATAAGACCTTACAGCTCATAGTGCATGTCAGAGCAAATGAGAATCATGAGGTCGAAGGAACTACCCAAGGAGCTCAGAGACAGAATTGTGGCAAGGCACAGATGTGGCCAAGGTTACAAAATAATTTCTGCAGCACTCAAGGTTCCTAAGAGCACAGTGGCCTCCATAATCTTTAAATGGAAGAAGTGTGGTACAACCAGAACTCTTCCTAGATCTGGCCGTCCAGCCAAACTGAGCAATCGTGGGAGAAGAGCCTTGGTGAGAGAGGTAAAGAAGAACCCAAGGATCACTGTGGCTTAGCTCCAGAGATGCAGTAGGGAGATGGGAGAAAGTTCCACAAAGTCAACTATTGCTGCAGCGCTCCACCAGTCGGGGCTTTATGGCAGAGTGACCGGACGGAAGCTTCTTCTCAGTGCAAGACATATGAAAGGCTGCATAGAGTTGCAAAAAAAACACATGCAGGACTCCCAGACTATGAGAAATAAGATTCTCTGGTCTGATGAGACCAACATTGAACATGTTGGCGTTAACTCTAAGCGGTATGTGTGGAGAACCAGGCACTGCTCATCACCTGCCCAATACAATCCCAACAGTGAAACATGGTAGTGGCAGCATCATGTTATGGGGCTGTTTTTCAGCTGCAGGGACAGGACAACTGGTTGCAATTGAAGGAAAGATGAATACAGCGTGCTCAGGACCTGGGCTGAAGGTTCACCTTCCAACAAGACAATGGCCCTCATTTATCAAACGTGCGTAGAAACCAGTGTAGATCTGAGCGCAGAAATCATCTTACGACGAGACTCACGTGTGATTTACAAAAAATTCGTATCACTCCAATTCCAGCGTACGAATGAACGGGTGTTGATAAATCAGACGGTTGAAATTCCATCGTAATTTAAATATC